>JAJHUR010025989.1:1463-21134 GCA_027495735.1 Lutjanus campechanus | reverse complement strand
AAAAAAAAACTCAAACCAATTGATGAAGTGCAGCTCTACAGTGCTGCAGTAAATCCTCCCGTCATGAAGTCTATAATGTTCAACTGTTAAAGAGGTGTTGTTTTACCTGTATGATCATTTCGGAGGCTGTGGTTTGCAGCGCTGCTGTTATTTTGAGAGGTGTTTCTTATATTTTGCCCACCTTGTGTATGTCAGCGAGAGCAGACTAAATATAGGAGCAGCTTCAGTGCAGTGCGTGAGAAAAAAAGAGAGGGAGAGAGAGGGGGGGGAGAGAGAGAGAGAGAGAGAGAGAGAGAGAGAGAGAGAGAGAGAGAGAGAGAGAGAGAGAGAGGTGAAAGAAAAAGGATTTTAACTGTTCTCACCTCATTCTCGCAGTCGTTCTGCCCGTTCTCAGAGTTCCATATTCTGATGACGATGTCGGTGGTGCGGAAGTGGAAATCTGGGTGATCTGCGATGTCGTACACGCTGACATCCTCCTCCATACCGATAACCTGGATTAAAGCAAGGAAGAACACCAGGCCCATTTCACTTCTACTAGAAAGCTGATTAATATCAGGGCTGATAAATTATCAGTTGATATTGGCTATCACAGCTAAAGATCAGCTATGATAATATCTGATTTGAAATACTATATCAAATCATTTTTTTTTCCACGAAAGTCAAGAAAAGTCAAAATATGTTTATTAGGTGTTTTTGATGAACTGAAAAAAGAGAAGAAGAGTCAGAGCTGTTGTTTTTGTTGTCATAGTGACATTAGTCAGATTTGGAATATCAAATCATCCATCTTTGTTTACTACATCTGAGCTTTTCTTTCCCTCAGGTGTGCACAAACTACAGGTTATATCAACTTCTTTTTAAAATATGAAAATGTGAATTGCTGGAGAAAAAAAAAACATATTGTCCATATCTAGTATCATAATGTAAGACCATCTGCTAACAGTGTATGAAACAAGGTTTTTAAAGTGAACAAATACTACAGTTTGGTGTGAAATAACATTTTAATTAACCAAAAATAAAAATAAGAAAAACTAGACTTCAGAAAAAACAAAACCTTCCCATCATATTGTACTGAAATTCATGTTTAAAACTAAAACAAACAATAAAAACTAAATAAAACTCTGATATGAATGAGTGGAAGCACCCTCCTCCCTCTTATACGACCATACCACCATCTATTTTTCACTTCTCACTCTCTATCACACTCTATCACACTCTATCACACTCTATCACACTCTATCACACACACACACACACACACACACCACTTTTACTTCCTTTAAAGCTCAAACACTCTCATCTTGTTTCTCTGACTGACCTCCACGTCGTCACTGGAGGAGTTGAGTTTGATCCACTTGACGACACATGTTCTGCCCTTGTGATCACCAGACTGGATCACACCGTACACTCCTGGGTCCTGGAGGGCTTGAGCTGAGAGAACACACGCACAGTTTAGAGTGCATATAGAGTACACAAAATACAACACCCACAAAACTCTAAAGGTAAACATCTATAATAAAACATGTATTTGTCTGGAAGAAAATGTAAACACTGTAACATCACAGCCTTAAAGCACATCTCTGGATTTTCAGTCTGTTTCACACACACACACACACACACACACAGAAATAGACACACACACACATACAAACTTGTTTCAGCAAATGACCCAGATACTGTAGGTGCTGGGTGGCAGAGTGGCCTATATAAAAAAATCTCAGTCCACAGGGACAGAAATCTGACACACAGCGTCTTCACTAGTCTGAAACAAAGTCAACTGGAACAAAGTAAAAAAAAATAAAATAAAATAAATTCATGATTAAGAAAAATATCCAGTTTAATTTTCCTCACGTCGTTTGTCTACGACGAAGTCTCCGGGACAAAACTCGTGGCTGTCCAGGTGCTGGATGGGGATGAGGTCGTTTGATCGGATCCCCTTCTCCACCCGCCCGTCCTTCCACATCACGTCAGCCGTCGTCTTTGTGGACACAACTTCCACTGCAACCCTGTACACACACACGCACACACACACACACACACATGGGTTAGACTCACATATTGGCTACAACAAAGAGGTTTGCTCAGTGTGATTTCTGTTGTTCTGGTATGAAGAAGGTTTCACAGACGGTTTAGAGGCTTGAAGGTAAACGTTAACTTAAAAACTCTGAGCTGAATTTGATCACATGGAGGAACATTTCTCTCTTGTGGTTTCCTACGTTTCCCTCTTCACAAAAGAAAAGCTACCGTACAAGAACGTATTTCTGCTACAGTTTGGAGCTGGGAAATGTATTAGTATTATACTGATACAGTCATATGAAACTAGCTACAGTTTTGGACATCATTCTATCATGATATGGAATAAGTGTCGTCTTCTCCTGCTTTTAAAGATGATGTCTATGTGCTCCACATGTTTGGAGCTGTTTTTTAATGGACAAGATTGTGAGGGGATTAATTCATCCATTAATCAAGAAAATATCTGACAGATTAATCGACAATGAAAATGATTATTTGCAGCCCTAAAAAATATTGTGATATGTGATTTTGTCCATATTTCCCGGTGATAATGGCTGCAGGATTTCACCACTTGATGCCTGATAACATCTGATATTTTGTCAGTAAACCAAACCAAAAAAGCCTAAAAATCACAGATTAAATATGAGACATGAGGAGAAGCCCACCAATTTTACACATCAGTATCTGTGTACTACTGCATGTGACAAAAGCCATATAAAGCCTTGTGCCGCTGAGAAAAGTCTAATAAACTGCCTCAAGAGACGTCACTTTAACCTGTTAAACCTGTTACTCATCCCTGTTTGAGGCTAGCAGCTGGAGGCTACATTAGCTGCTATTAGCATGACACAACTGCAGCATTTGAGCTGCACTGTGGGTAATACAGGCGCCAAGTTCTGACAGGGAACAAGAACGCACCAAATGAAAGAGACGACATCTCTTGTTCTGCTGCATCGATTTTTAAAAGGAGTCTCACCATGTTATAGGAATTCAATTCTGAATTAGTGGAGTACTGTGGTCCTTCATTGCTCTGTCACTGAAGTGTCCAAATCATTGTACTTAACTCTCAGATTGATCCCTCTTTAATTATTCAACACACACAAAAAAGAAAATAAAGGAATGCAACTGTTTGTTTATGTGGTCCAATACACACACATATGCACTGGCCATTTGCAGATGACTGGTATGCTGGGAACAAGCATAATTTTATCTCAGTTCTGGTAATGTGACACATTCAGGTTGAGGACAATATCCTGTGTGTACTATGCAGCCAGAAATTTCTGATTGGCAAAAACATCATCAAGTAAATGGGTCAAAAACAGAGAAGCAGCACCGATTTGTAAAAATGGAACTCAAACATCTCAGAATTGAAAACGAAACACTGAATCTTAATAAATAAACTGGCGCCGTTACCTCAGACTGGAGGCTCTCAAACTGACAGTGTCACACTTGAAGGATTTTGTTTTGAAATATATGTGAAACGGCAAAGAACAGAGAATCTGCAGTGTTGTGCTTGTGTGTGTCTGCTGAAATAAAAAAACAGCCAGAGAGAGTGTGTGAGGTGTGTTTTGTAAGCTGAGGAGCAGTGTGACAGTGTGTGGTTGAGGAAATGACACCATCAGTAGTCAAAGACGTTCTGTGTGTCGAGCTCCAGTGTCACCGTCAGACAGATCGAGACATGAGCCCTTTGACAAACAACAGAGACGACGGAGGGACACACAGAAACACTGTTGTCAGTTTTTCGGGCGTTAGCAGCTGTTGGTCCCTTTTACAGTCGGTAACAGATGATGTCATCAGTCACTTTTTTTCCCCCCGATATAGTTGCAGGGGGGAAACTAAATGTGCAGAAAGCGTCGCCATCAGAGCCATCAGACTTATAGATCTGTTAAATGTCAAAACACTTTAGCTGGTCCAAAGAGTGTAAAAAATACAGGCAGTGGATCGATCAGTGGTCAACACAGAGTCTGATGAGTCACTGCATCTACAGAAAAGTTGACCAGCAGATAGACAGACGCACTGCTTGTAACAAATAAAGAGGATATGTAGATATGTGAAGTAACTAAGTACAAATACTTTGTTACTATACTAAAATTTTCAGGTAGCTATTCTTTACTTGAGTATGTCTTTTTCTAACTTTTTACTTTTACGCCCTACATTTTAACACAAATATCTGTCCTCCTGTAACAAGACCAAAACAACATCCTGTAAAAGGTGAAAAAGACGAAAACGACGGAAAAAGACACGATAAGATGAAAACAATGTAAATGTGCAACAAGACATAACAAGGTGTAACAAGACAAAAACGATGTAAGAAGACAAAAGCAGCATAAACGACATAACAAGACGAAAATGACGTAAAAAGACGCAACAAGATAAAAAACAGCGTGAAAAGACGTACAAAGACGAAAACTATGTAAAAAGATACAATGACAAAAGCAGCATAGAAGACCTAACAAGACGAAAACAACAAATGTGTAATGAGACGTGACAAGGCACAACAACAACAACAATAAGAGGAAAATGATGTAAAAAATAAAAGACATAAACAATGTATCAAGACAAAAATGACGTCACAATAGACGAAAGATGAAAATTATGTAAAAGATGTAACAAGACAAAAAGAATGTAAGAAGAAAAAACGTGTAAAAGTTGTAAGATGGAACAGACGGAGGAGGACACATGACCGCAGAGAAATGCTGAGGTTCAGCTGGAAGACTCCTGACTTTTATACTAGAACTTCTGAGGATATGAGTGGTTGACACTATGAATGGATGAAACAGGAAGACACAAGAATAAATGAAAGAAGAAAAGAAGCAGGCAACAAAGACGACTATGTGTGACAGTAATGGAGTGCAGTGTGCACAGAGGAGAAGAAGAAAGACTAAAATAGTGGAGTCTGCGACTCACCGGTCTCCAGGTTTGAACTCGCGGGAGAACTTGGTCCTCTTCTTCTTGTGCTTCCTCTTCAGGTTACGGATGGAGAGCGGGATGCTCTTCTTCCGGTTGGTTCCCAGGCCGCCGCTCTGAGAGGAGGCTGTGGAGCTGGCTGATGATGTCAGAGAGCTGCAACCAGGGTTACAGTCAGTTATTTACAGACAATATCTTATTTGAGCATACAAACTGTAGACAAACACATACACGGGATACTTTCCTGTTATAGATTGGTCTAATTTAATAATTGATGAATTGATTATTAATCGATTACTGAATTAATCATAAGAATCACAAAGAAAACCTGCAAATATTCATCTTTGTGAAGACAATGTCTCTGAAAAAGCAAGACTTTTAGTTTAAGACAATTAAGCATTTACCAAAAACATTGCTCAATAGTTTCCTGTCATCAACTTATCAATTAACAACCAACTGTTAAGGTTTTAACAGTTATATTTTTAACGAAGCCTAAAGTAATTCTTACATGATCCAACTGTAAAAATGTGCAGCCTACACAACAAATAATAAAAACTGTTTTAATATTTCCTCAACTAAAATGTGTATCATAGCTTACATCTCTGGCTCGGCACCTTTTCCTCTAAATTTCACCAGTGACGAGTCGTGAGTCTCCCTACACCAGCTGTGGATGCCAAATCCAAAAAAGGTAAGGCTAAAAGGAACATTTAAAATCAAACAGACAATTTTTTTTGCATTTATTTGGCCAAAAATGGCTCTTTTGAGAGCAGAGGTTGCTGACCTCTGTTCTAGATGGTTTTGGTGTGAGCTGCAGAGTTTTGGAGATATCAGCTGTAGAGACGTCTGCCTTCTCTCCAGCTTAATGGAACTAGATGGCATTCAGCTGGTGGAGCTCAAAGAGGCAAAAAAAAAAAACATTTGGAAAACCCAATGGCAACGTCTCTTCCCAGAAATCATGACCTGGTTACTCAAGATAATCCACACACCTCACTGTGAGCAGTTTGTGTAGGAACTACTTTCTTTCTTCAGTAGTTCATGATACTGGAGAGAAAGCAGACATCTCCACGGATATCTCCAAAACTCTGCAACTCACACTGAAACCATCTCTGGATCAACAGCACTGCAGGTAAGAGGAATAACATGTAGTTTTGATTTTGGGTTGAACTGTCCCTTTAACATAGAACTAGCTGAAGTTTATGCAGACGACTTTTAGGCTGAACAATAGCCTGAATGAGGACATACAGGATGAACTGTAGACATAATAACATGAACAACAGTAACATTTTATGAAATCCAGTGAAATAGCAATAAATACTGCCTTTATGAAGCTTTTTAAGGTGGACTTCTTTATTGAGATGGTGTTTGAGAGATGATGATTCAGCTCTGTGGTCATCTGAGGCTCCGACTAAAGCCGCGAGGAGGCTCTCAGCCAGTTTCAGCCTTCAGTTGCCAAACTGACAAAACACATTTCCATCACTTAAATTCCAGAGGATAATTAACCTGTTTAAATAGACCCCATATTTCAGTAATAAAGTGTAATTAAATATAAACCTAATTAAAGTGTGTGTGACCGTCTGTCTCATATCTCCCTCTCTCTCTCTCTCTCCTGCACACAAAGACACACACATGAAATGAGTCTCATTAACAAACAAGTGGTTCAGCTTCATTAATAATGAAAAATCAGACTTAACCAAGAAAAATCAACAGTGAGAGATGAACATTATTAGATTTAAACTGCACATCTGTGAGCTAATGTGACTGCTTCAATTATAACAAGCAGAGTAATCATCCACAACTACTGCAGGCCTGGAGAAGAGACCACCATCAAAGTGCTGCATTCATTTTGCCAAATGTAAAGAAGTAAATCAGTGCAACACATTCACACAGACAAAACACACTGACCATCAGAGACACAACAGATGTGGCTGCAGATGTTGGCCCACACAACTGGTCCTATGAAGCTCCGCCACAGTAAGTGACGTGTGACTGCACTGCATTATATTACAAAGAGCTGACATGATAAGTCTGTTAATCAATCAGTTGATCAATAGAAAATGTATTGGAGGATATTTTGTGTGTCAGTCATTTTTCAAGAGTTTGTTTCTTTGATGTTTTTCTTTGTCATATGACAAACTGAGTATCTTTGGGTTTTTCTGGGAGATTATAATTCAATTACTTTCTGACATTAAATAGATGATAAATTGATACTTAACAATAAAAAATAGCTTGTTGTAGGCAAAGTCTTCTGAATAAACTGTCATAAACATCTTTTACACATATATTCCACTCTCAACACTTACAACGTATGGCCTCAAATATTACCAGGCTTCAATCAATTAGAGCTGCAACAATTAATCAGTTACATATTAGTTAAAAGATATTAAAAATCTCCAACTATTCTGATTATCAATTTGAGTCCTTTCTGTTGTACTTTTTACAAGAGAGTCAAAATTCTGATTCCAGCTTCTTTAATGTGAATATTTTCTGCTTTCTTTATTCCGCTCTGACAGGAAACTGAATATCTTCCCGTCGTGGACAAAATAAGACATTTGAGGACGTCATTTTGGACTTTGGGAAACTCTGATCAACATTTTTCACCATTTTCTGACATTGTATAAACCAAACAGCTTATTGATTAAATGAGAAAATCAACAGATTAATCAACTATGAAAATAATCGTTACTTGTTAGTTGCCCTGATTGATTCTCTTAAGCATCATGACTTATATATAAATAACCCAGGCTTTGTCCATTACCTCAATGCTAACACTTAATGGGAATTCCCATTAATGCGCTACAGACATTAGCATCACAATATTATCTTAAACCAGTAATCATTAGTTGCAGCCCTTCAATCAACAGAAACACACTCTGTGAAGATTAAATGTTCAGATTTTGTTCAGAGTCACTGAATCAGATCACATTAATATTGCAATCTCAATATTAAACCAAAAATCGATCAAAATAAGCTTTCAGTTTCAATAATGAAATCGAATGGCAGAATCAGAGATTCTCGCATTATTTTTTTTTCTCTCCACCTTCTCTCCACCTCTCTACTTGTGGCATCCAGCGCGTCTCCAAAGCAAAAAACAGCACTTCAGAGATGACACAGTGCAGCTTACTGGCTGTTATATCACATAGGTTATCATACAGACTCTTTTTAAGAATTGAAAATGTAAATTTGTCAGTGCATTAAACCAATAACCTGTTGATCTCTACAAATCAAGACTCCACAGTCTAAAAAGAGCAACAAAAAAAAAAGAGGGTTAAATGGAAGAATTGAATCAAATTGTGTCCTTAATAAGTCATGTTGAATCATGGATTTGGAGAATCGTAACATCCCTAAATCACACTACAGAGGTTCAACCCAACGACCAGATAAGTAAAAACACTAACGGACCTGGTATCATCGGTGTCCTCTGCTGCCTCGTCGTCAGCATCCTGCTCCCCGTGTTCAGCCAAGGTGTCGTTGGCGTTCTGGGAGTCCGGAGGGCTCTGGGTGGGAACCACGGGGCCGTTGTTGTTGGGATGAGGCGAGTCTGTTTGCTCTGATTTGTGCTCGCCTGGTCAAAGATAAACCAGAGGAGGACCAGTTAGGATTCTATTTAATATATGGATGGATAATCTTTAAAAAAAAAAAGGGGGAGATAAGAAGATTTATATATAAAACACAAAATCATTCAGAAGTTAAAATTATGTATTATTCACATAATCAGCCTCTGTGCTGAATTAATGAGATTCATTGAAACAAATTAAAGAGTACTTCAGGCTTTTATTTTGCAAGGGCTTTACAGAGAGTCAGTCTCAGCGTGCAGACAGATATATTTCTCAACTCAAGTGTGCTGCACTTCAGCACAATTTCCAATTAGTCTGTTCCCTCTGTGCCGAGCCGTGGTGGTGGAAAGGACTGCCTCACGTCTCACAGGAACCTTAAATCATTCTGACTCTGCTCTGCATGAAGACACTTTAGTTCTCAGCTACTTTAGAGGAGATGTAAGCAAAAAATAAAGCTCACTTTTCTGACAATGACAAATGAGTAAGCACTTTGAGAGAGTGTGAGTGTGTGTGAGTAATGTTCATTTGAAACCCAAATTCATCTGCACTCACTTCTGTTTTACAGCTGATAGTAAAGGCTTGTACTGATTACTTGTAAAAAAAAAAAAAGCTGTGGATCCTGTTTTTGACTAATAATTAAGTGTGATGACCACTGCAGCAGAGTTCATAGTTGGACCAGAGAGATTTAAGAGGTCGAGCCTCAGCAAAAACCAGTTTAAACTACCCAAGCAATACTGGATTTTTGAGACAGATCATTTAAAAAGTTCAAAGAATCTCAATTTAAAAAATTTCAGAGGCCTTTTCAGAGGCAGTGCATAGCATAAGTTGCCACACTTACTAGCCCGAAATTGGGCCTCATGCAAGAACGTTTTCTTAAGAACATATTCTTATCTGACATTTCGCTCACTTTTTTTCGTACGAGGGGTTCGTACAAACACGCCACGTCAGATTCAACAAACACTCTTAACTTCAGAAAACCGTGTAAATGATCCACCTGTGTGTATTTGACTGCACGTGCATGAGACTTGTAAATTAGCATAATTAACACCCCAATGATACCATATATGGCTGCACTTCCTGCTCCATGTGTCGTGTTCATTCATGAAAATGGTGTCAAAGAGAAAAACGAAGAGCTTAAGAGTTTGGAGTTTGATGTCCTGCTTTCAGAGATCCATAAAGAAAAATCTGTCAGCAGTGGAATTAAAAGACCTGTTAAAGCAAAGAAATGGGAAAAGTGAGTGCTGTTAATGTCGTGTTACCTGAGGGCCGGACTGTCACTGAAATAAAGAAGAAATGTCTCGATATGAAAATGACTAAAGTGGGAAAAAAAGATGACTCGCCTCAATAAGAGGAGTGAGGTAAGAGGAAGTTTTCATCAGGGAGACAGAGGACAGAATAAGTGAGGACTGGACAGAAACTTCATGAACCTGCATGTGCAGATATACGACCAATACACCTGACAACAGGTAATAATAGATCATTGAATGAATGATGAGAGGCTTTATATGTACATTTACAATTATATTATTATTTGAAATGTAGTCAAACAGGATAATGTTGACATAAAGTCATGAGTGAAAAACTTTGGTTTGGTTACCAGCAGACTGACTGCACATGAGTCTCACATGAGACTCTACGACAGGTCTGGACCTCTCTAAACTTTGCTTGTATCTGAAAGAAAACTCAAAATACGAGAAAACTGGTGAATGCCACAAGTTTGTATGCACCACTGGTTGTGTGCGGTTCTTCCATGAGGCCCATTGTATTTTACCTGCCCTGGACAAGTGGGCAGTCCTTACTGTTAAACCCTAAAATGAGGCCCTTCAACAGAACATAATCTTATGAAACACAAAACAAACCCAGGTTCTTTGTGTAACTTGACAGATACAGTAACAGTAGTCCAGTGTGTAAGATTTACAGGATCTACTGGCAGAGTGTGTCAGAAATGGAATATAATATTCATGTTTCCATTAGTGTACAATCACCTGAAAACAAGAATCATGTTCATTTAGAATGAGCCCTGTATCTACAGAGGGAGCAGGTCCTCTTCCATGGAGGCCGCCATGTTTCTACAGAAGCCAAGAAGGGACAAACTAAAACACAGACTCTTCTATTTAGATAATGGATTCATTGTTTTGAGTCATTTTTTTAAGTAAAAGTGTCTCCAGTTTCAGCGTCTCAAACGGTGATGTTTTATGTTTTATGTAATAAAAATAATTGTTAGTTGCAGCCCTGCTCACCATTAGGTGACGCTAAATCCTACAAACTGGTCCTTTAATGATGTCTAACAAAAACAACAGTTAATGTGGGGAAACGCGGTTGAGTGAAGAGAGAGGAGCAACCTGTTCCCTCAGTGATTATTATCTAATGATCATCTGTGATGAGGTGTCGATGTTTGATTTCTTATCCACACATTTCTATTTTTAGGTGAGTGAAGTTCTTCAACATTAAATTCTTCTGGCTGAGTTCATCATAAAGGCAACACCAACATTAGAGAGCAGAAGTGTGTGTGTGTGTGTGTGTGTGTGTGTGTGTACTGTGTGTTCCTCTGGATACAGTGTTTTCTCTGCAGAGAGCTGATTGTCACCTTGCGTGTCGGCGTTCTCCGTCTTCTTCCCTGAATCTTTCTTGAACATCCTTTTTAACTGCAGGAGACACACACAGAGTGAGAGTTTGAAGATGATCAAAAACTGCCTCACAGTTACAGTCTCTGTAATACTGAGGGATAACCAACATTTGAGGACAACTTCTTAAAATAAACCAGCTCCTGTTCATTAACTTGTTGTGTAAAACAGGTGATATTAAGTATCAGTGTGCTCCTCAGGGGATAACAGGCTGTGCATTTATACAAGTTCTTCATATAGAGCACAATTAAATCTTTACTCTGTCATATATAAATAACATTGTAGCCTCACCTTTCTTGCCACGGGGTCTTCAGGCAGGACAGGGGCACCCTCGGGTCCTTCACAAGTGATGCGCGTGGCGTCCCCTTTAGCAGGGAAAACGTAGAGGGCCCTCTCTCCCAGCTGCCTCTGGGTGTGGTCATAGTAACCCAGACGCCTCACCCTAAACCCAGCCAGCACAGAAGCACAATACAGTGATTCAGTCATTTCAATTCTTAAATCTGGAAGCAATGACAATGCAATGACAAACACAGCTAACAGCATGAATGAATCTGTGTGAGGACACACTGTATGGATTCATGTTCAAGACTCAACAATAACTTTTAAAAGCGACTGCCAGGCTGACACTAAAATACTGTTGCCATTTTTAGTCAGTTATTAAGATACTATACAGTTAAAGAGCTTCATGAAAATGTGACATAAAATAATGTTGAAAATCTTTACTGCAGTGATCCTTTACTCTGTAGGATGTGCTGCTGCCTTGAACTAGTGAACTTGATGTGTCACTTATCGAGGTGCATGTTCATGCTTTTCAGTGTAGATGAATCTGCCGACCGCTTTGTGTGTTCCGCCATCTTGTGGTGCCGCCATTGCTGCAGTGGCACGTTGTGTCCGTCGCTCTCGGTGTCTGCTAGTTGTGTCTAGAGAGGAACCCCAAATCTGGGGGACTCGACTGGATTGACTGCGTTTAAACAGCAGCCCTCAGTAACTGGTGAAGGTTCCTTTTCGGATGGTGATATTAATGTTCTTAAAATACACAGTATTACACAGTAGTTAGATGATGGTTTTGACAACAGCCAGAAATGGATAATGGAGAAGTGAAAAAACAGACCACTTCTGCCACATTTAATTGATGAAGTACTGTGTAATATATATTAAAAATATATATAAGGATTTATGTTTTTTGTCACTGTTGGAGCAGCTGAACTGCACAGGTTCTTCCTGACTTCCTAGACATAGTTGTCAAAAGTAACATGACACACAAAGTGTAAAAGTGTAAACTTCTCATGGCGGCTCACATTCATTCGTACTCAAACTGTGGGAAACACCACTGCAGCAATGGCGGCTCAAACCATACCAGCTCAAAGATGCTGGCATACTTTGTCTCCAAAAAATCCACAAATCTCCGTTCAGGTTCATGTAGCTCTGAATCAATTTGCACACCCGTTTGTGATGTCGATGAGTTAGTCAAACTTTTCAGTTAAACAACTTAATTTGCTTCGTCATCGTCTCTAAAACAGATGCCTGCGCGCACACGAGTAAATGCACCAATGCACATGCAGAGCTGCCTGACTGTAAACCAAAGGCCCTGAAATGGTTTCCAGTTTCTAAAAGTGGTTGCCAATGGCAACCTGGCAACTTTTACCGTCAGGATATTTCAACTGACCTGCAGAGATTCTCCTGCGTGATGGTGGAAGGAGGAGGATAGACGCTGTCGGAACCTTTGGGAGAGTAGCTCTTGGTGATCCACGTCACCTTCAGTTCAACCACCTTTACCTGAGGACAGCACAATGACATCATGGAAAACAAGTCAACCATTTCAGATACATATGTTCACATAAGCCCAGATTTATTCAAGAATATGATTCAAAATCAGTTTGTCTCTATATAAATACACAACATACAACCAAAGACTTTTATTAACGCCCCAGTAAAGCACTTCATAAAACTGTCTTCTGTTTCTGTTACAAGAACACAAAGAGCTGTGCCTTGTCACAGAAGGGATCTAATTATCCAAAGTAAGTGACCATGTGCTGCATTAAAGGACCAGAATTTAGTGGCATCTAGCTGTGAGCTTGCAGATTGAAAACACCTTGTCTAACCGCCCCTTTCCAAGCATGAAGGAAAACACAAAACTAAAAAAGAAAAGCACAAGACCCTATCTAGAGCCAGTAGTGTCACTCCGCCTGCCAGGAAGGTCGGTTTGAGAAATAGGTTTATGTTTGGAGGCTAATCAGATAACAAAATGTGAGCAGTGGTTTGTAACCATGAAACAGGATAACACAACTGTGGAAAGTGATCATTTTATCCTCCGTCCCCAGGTACTAAGCCAGGTCAGTTTTATTTAAATAGCCCAGAATCACAATCTGCCTCAAGGAGCTTTGTGATCTGTAATGATGTAAACATCAAACATCTGTGATAACGTTACAAAAGAATCTGCTGGGAATGTGTGCAAGTGCAGCGTCTCACTGGATGAGATCAAAAACTGCAAAAACTGAGTTAGGCTGAACTTTTTTTGGCAGACAACTCGGATGGAACCTGATGGAACCGTCCCTCTGCTTCAGCCACATGAATGGGAGTCCATGTTTTTTCTCCACTCAGTGATGTTGCTCGTCTCCACACCGCTTTAATCACATCTTCAGTCAAAATAAACTGGGTGAAAGTTAAAATATAAAAACACTAAGACTAAGACTAGTCACAATTTGTTCTTTTCCTGGTATTTTCTGTCACATTTCCCATTATTCTCAGCAGATGGAGTCTGATCACACCCAAAAGCCCTGAAAATTGAAAATTTTCTCAATCAGACTATATGATTAAATGTTGCCACCCTCGCTGGTCAGCACCATTTTTTCCTTCATAGCTTTGTTTCACCATTTCAGCATGGTGTTTTTAGGTGGCTAGATTAAGCAAAGTCCATCCATACTAATGTTTTATTACAGCTCAAACGATTTGGCTCATTTTTCAAAAACAGTCTCAACTTTCTCGAAACTGCAAATGCAACTGTCACAACTGTTTCCTGAAACATCACAACTCTATTGCATGTTTGCAAAAGGCAGGTGCAAATGGTAGTTATGAAGTTGCTAAGAGTTTGACAATTTCACTGAGAATCAACTCATCAGTTTTTTATCAACGAGTCTGTGAATCTGTAACGGCTTAATTGTTTAAGAGAAGAAAAAGATGGTATCAGATTAGCATCAGTATCAACAGACAGCCTGCTGTATCCTACATGAAGAAGTGGTATTCAAGTATCACAAATGAGAACATTTCTACCACAGAGCTCAAAGTGATAATTCACTGATACAATGACCAAATGGCACTAAATGAGTGTTTGTTTTCTCACTAAAGATAAAGGACGCTAGGTAAAAGAGGGTGTTTAAAGAAAGAACCGTCATCGTCTCACCTCTTCTACCACCACCCTGAACTTGCACTTCCTGCTGAGGACAGGTTTGACCCCTGACAGCCACTGTACATTAGAGAAGACTTTGGCCGGACCAATCAGGACCTGGCCTGGGTAGAAACCGTACGCCTCGTCGAAGAACAGACCCTGAAGAACAAACACAGGGAAACATTACAACATGACATGAGAGCTGAGAACTTTGTACTGATGATAAATAAGGCAAATTATCAGAAATAGAAAAATGATATTAACTATGTGAACAGCAATGCAGAATATGATTAATAACATATAATTTTGTGATAAATGGACATTTTCACATCAATGTTAAAAAAAAATTGCAAAATGAAAACCTTTTATGGGGAAATCCATTAAAAATATAATATGCAGTCCAATACAGGTGATGTGCAGGTCTGAACAGAGTGCACGTTCCCACAGCTGTTTATTAAGAGTTTTTCATGACGGTGCTACATCATTTTCAGAAAGTTCAAAGTCTAAAATCCATTAATGAGCTTTTAATGAGGACATGGTGCACCACCATCTTGTAAAGAAAGCTAAAAACTGAATATCATTTTTATCAAACACTCTTGAGAACTCCTTATTGTCCTACAAAACAAACAAACAAACAAACAAACATGTTGCACTCCAATTCATTTTGTGGGAGAAAATGTATTCTTTACAAAATATTGGTCTGTTTTCATTTTTTAATTTCAAAACCGAAAAAAAACTCGTAACAGAAAAAAATTCACAACTTCTTTTTCCTCATTTTAAGTCAAAGTTTAAGTTTCTTTATTCAACAAACACCTCCTGTCTCAGATCAGGTGCAATTACTGCCATGTCTTAATATTAAATATAAATATTAAATATCCATCCAAATATCCAATACAGTTTTAATTAGTTAAATTCTTAATGACAATTAATGGATTACTGATTAATCATTACCATCTTTACTCCAAATGTGTGCTGCTGCAGCGTTTTGTCTTGTTCTTCATTTGTGTCTCCTTGTTTTCATTGGTCCGTTTGTGATTAGATCACCTGATTGGCTAATAAATGCAGATGAAAGGTTTGGATACCAACTCAAATTGTTCTCAGTACTCAACTATGATTTTAAAAAGTAACTATGATTACATAGTGTACTGCACACTGAAGTATGAATCAAAGTACAGACTTGAAAATCTACTCATAAAAGTACAAGCACCCAAAAACTACCTAATTACAGTAACTGAGTATTTGTAATTAGTTACTTCCACCCCTGAATATATGTTCATTAGGATTCATATTAAATTAATATTTTTTATATTTATTATAATAAATAAATGATTACAGATTTATATATTATTTCATATGAGCAAACAATATGGTACACCTAATGTGTGCTCTTTGTATTATAAAGGATGTTATATGTTGTTTATCACAAAGACAACTGATGACTATCAACAGAAACTTCATTTATTTCTTGAATAAAAATAAATCAAGCTTTTTGATTGTGCACATTTTCTACATTTACATTTTCTAAATGTAAATGTAAATTTATGATATTATGAATTTTTGTGTGTCTGATGGAGATTCTAGTCCTCTGACGCAAAAAATGCTATTTGATAAAAAATGAAATCACTACGGGCTTGGCCCAGTACAAGGTTTAATAGCCAAGAGAATATATTTTCCTGCATAATTGAAGAATAAAAATCAAAACACCCTCAAAATATGATTTTGTCCCACTTCTAAAGAACAAGTGTTACTTATATATAAATAAAATATCTTAACATTAAAAAAGCTACAAAAAATAGTCAAGAAAGCAAAGAAGAAACTCAGAATACACAAATTCATCTGCTTGTTCTTCCACAAACTAAACCTCCACACATGTAAATGTCCAAATATAGGGCTCCAAAGCTCATCAGGCTGAGAACCACAAAACATATAACACAAAAAAACATTAAGGCTATTTCTAGAATGTTAACTTGTGTGTTAATGGACAGAGGAAAAGACAGCACATAAATAATACAAATAAATAGAACTGATCCCTTATTATCGATCAGAGAAAACGAGTAAAGTCTTTAGAGACTCTGAAGCAGCCCTTCCCATCTGAGATTTTAGTGAGATGATCTGACCCCTGACTAGCAGCTGTTCTGTTCCGGGTGGATGTAGCTGAGGTGACGGATCAGAGCTCGTGGCTACGTACCGAATCACTGACATGTGGACAGACGTCGTAAAGCTTGGCACCGTCCTCCACACTCATGGAGCACCTGAGGGGAGGCAGAGAGAGAGAAGACACTCGTTGACGTTAACTGGATTTGGCACGGATGAATGTGTGCCGGTGTGCAGACACTCTGACACGCTCCAGCATGGTCACAGTACACGCTGTATAATCACACACACACAGTCTACCTGGCTCCGTTGGAGAGCTTGAGGATGATGTGATTAGTCAGGTCGTACACTTTCCCCAGCCAGAAGTCGTAGGCGATGTAATCGCCATACATGAAAGACTGGACAGACAATGACAACAGGAAAAGTTTTACATTTTATCAGAGTTATCACAATAATTATACAGATACACAGTAATTGCTTGCAGGTCAGTGTCATTTCCTCATAAATTACTCACATTTGATAATTGTTACTGCTGAGTAATATTCCTTGTGGTATCTGAGAAATACTTTGTTTTACAGATCTGTAATTTCCGAATGATTTAATTTCCTAAGAAAGCTCCAATAAAGAACTACGTAACGCAGTGATGTTGATATGTTTTCAATGCAGTGAGTCCCTGAGACCCACAAGCTGTCATTTCAGTGGGTCCCCAAAAGGTTTGGGCAACACTTCCAATTTCCAGGTTCCACACTTTGATGAGAAATAGGTGGTAATTGCCCAGTGATATATTTGAAATTTCTTAGAAATGATCCACAAATTACCTCCAAATTTCATGGTCAATTATTTTTCCATGTTTCCATGTAGTTGGTGGTAATTACAGAGCAACATATTTGAAATTTCTCTGAATTTACCGGCAAATGACGCACAAATTTCATGGTAAGTGTGTCATAATTTGCAAGTGTCATTTTCAAGCACACTTACTATGAAATTTTAGGGTAATTTGTGGGTAAATTCAGAGAAATTTCAAACATATGGATTTCAATTACCACCAACTACATTATCACATACCATGAAATTTGGGGGTAATTTGGGGTAATTTTTAACCCAAAGATTCCAGCAGGCGCAGCAGGCTACATGGTTAAATAGTATCTTTTCTGTCTGTCTTTATGATCGTGAGTCTGCACAGGGTCTTTTATTTTGAAAGTTAACAGGATACTTCCTTTCCATTCGATCTGCTCTGTGCTAATTGATGCGGCATCCATCAAAAATAGACTCTGTGCATATTTGAAGTGGACCGGAAAGCCACTTCTGGGAGGCACCGCAGTGCTTCTGGTCACAAGCATCGTCTAGAATGGCTGCAGATTGCTCCAACTGCTGCGACGCGGCCGTAACAGCAAACATAAAATGCCTCCATACTCTCCATACTGCCTGTCGTGTATAGTCCAAGTCTCCAAAGTCCTGACATGCCTTTTGCACACCGTCACATCACACACACCCAGTTCAGGCAGTGTGCATGTGCATGTGAACGTGGTTCCAAACTAAGGATGAACAGTGAAGATTCAGGCTAAAAACATGGTTTGAGTAACATTCTTTTAGTCATCTTGGCATGTCGGGGCTTTAGGAAACTTGGATTAAACCAGACGAGCAGTATGGAGGCATTTATTTGTTTTTATTCTGTTGTTTTTTCACTTTTGAAAACTGATCACCATTCACTCCCATTGTTTGGGAGATTCTGCAACACTGTTTTCGTGTGAAACTCCAGCAGTGTTTTGTGGACTAAAAAAAGCTAAAGCTGACTTTCAATCAGCATGAAGGTGAGTAGATAATAACCAAGTGCATTTTGCTATCATATTCACATACTTTCAACTCAGTCAGGTTTAGAATGCAGAACCTTTACTCGTAGTGAGTATTTTTCCACTGGGGTTGGTATTCTTACTTTTGCTTCAGTAATGGAGCTGAACGGCCACAGCCCCACTGCACCTGAACTACACACGCCAACTGTTACCAGCTGAGACATCCCCCTTAAGGAAGGTGGCTTTGTGTGTAACCTGTGTGTGTGGCGGAGTGCATATGATGAAGATATGTTCATCTGCTCGGCTACAAATTAATTCATTTTCAAATATTTATTTCTATGATTTCAACATGGATTTCTCATTCACAGTGTGGCATTTGTTAACAGGGAAAAATCAGGGAGCAGCCCCTGGATGGGTTGGTGCTGAGTTCACTGCCTCTTTTTGGATTTTAATGCATCATAGCCATAGGATGTGTACCTATCAACATCACTGGTAATATGGTATTAATTATGAGAAAAACTGATGATAGCTACAGGTCAGTACAGACCCCTTCATCAGACGTGTGTTAATGTACAGAAACATGCGATTACATGTGTTGACAATGTGATGAAACAGGTTTTTGTTACTTGATTCATCACTCAGCAAATGTTAGCATACAGGTGTGAAAATTAGGGCTGAATGATTTTGAAAAAATATCTAATTATGATTATTTTGACTGATATAGCAATTGTGATATGATTTGCAATATTAGAGGTAAGGCTAATTTTTTACATCATTATTCTTATTCTCACTGCAAAACATGTTAAAATGACTATTCCAGATTCATTTTTTTTGCAGGAATCTAGCAAATGAAGATGTATTTTTGAGTCTGTAGAATGTGATGTGTAGGACAGAACATCTCTGCCTCATGACATTCAGCAATTTTAAAGTTTTCTGATGCACATTTTGCCTTTTAACAAATATTGCACCCCCTGCAATTTGAACATTGCAGAAAGCCTTATTGCGATTTCGGTACATTTTTGATTAATTGCGAAGCCCATTAGGAAATTACAAACCCATAAGATTTATTGAAGATCCAGTGTATAAAGAGTATTCAGGCCCTTCAGTAAAGCATTACTCTCTTACCCAGATGTGCTGCAGGTCTTTGCTGTTGACTGGATACAGAACACAGTTTGTTCCCACTAATTTGACTGCACACTCGATGTCGATGTTGGTCACAATACCACACTGGTTGTCCTGTAATGAAACAAATACATGACTCAGCACATCATCATATCAAATATCCTCACTGCTACAGTATCCTGTTCAAC
>JAJHUR010025962.1:960-22617 GCA_027495735.1 Lutjanus campechanus | reverse complement strand
TCACACACTTCTAATGGGTCATAAGTGATGATTAAGAAGGATTATTTACATTGCTTTCTTATTAAAATCCTGCATAATGTTCCTTTTAAGGTCCAGTGTGTAAGATTTACAGGGACTGATGAGCAGAATAAGGCAGAAACATAATATAATGTTCATGATTACGTTTTCATTTGTGTATAATCACCTGAACATCAGCATTGTTGTGTTTTCATTACCTTAGAATGAGCCATTTACAGAGGGAGTGGGTCCACACACAAGGGTTTTTTAGCTTGTCCCCATAGGAGAACCTGTTTCAGTTCCTGGTTCTACCAGAAATCCCTTCAGAGAGTTTTACCAGGGACCCAACATAAAAGTTTACACAAAAAAGCATCTGTTAAAGGTTTCATCCAGAACCTCCAATGAGAGGTTCTACAGAGAACCCTTCTATGGTTCAGTGGTTCCACACAGAACCCTCTCTGGGGGTTCTGTCCAGAGCTGTTCCACCTTCTAAGGCTTCTACCGACAACCTTTTTATATTCCAAGCGTTTAATCTAGAACCCACCGAGGAGGTTCTATTGAGAACCTTTTTATATTCCCAGGGTTAAATCTAGAACCCAGCAAGGAGGTTCTATTGAAAACTTTTATATTCCAAGGTTTTTATCTAGAACCCACTAAGGGGGTTCTACAAAGAATCCTTTTGTATTCTAAGGTTTTTATCTCAAGCACACTCAGGGCATTCTACTGGGAACCTTTTTTTCTTCCAAGGGTTATATTTAGATTCCACCCAGGGGTTCTACCAAGAACCCTTTTATATATCAAGGCTTTTATCTAGAACCCACCAAGAGGATCCTATTTAGAACCTTTTTATATTCCAATGGTTTTATCTGGAACCCACCAAGGCGGTTTCACTGAGAACCCTCTTATTTTCCAAGAGTTTTATCTCAGACACTCTCTGGGCGTTCTACTGGGAACCTTTTTTTTTTTAAATCTAGAACCCATCCACTGGGTTCTACCAAGAACCTTATTACATTCCACGGGCTTTCATCTAGAACCTATCCAGGGGGTTCTACTGAGAGCCCTGCTATAATATGGTACAAAGAACCGTTAACAAAAGTTCTTGAGGGATTTCAACAATCCAAAAAAGTTCTGGGTAGAACCTCAGCCCTTTAGGAAAAACCCTTTTTGGAACCCTTATCTCTAAGAGTGCAGAGCGCCATGTTGCACCGCCATGTTTGAACAGACAAACCAAACACTGGCTCTGTATCCACCCTTTCACGTTTTCATGCCTCTGAAATGTAGCGGAGTAGAAGTTTAAAGTCGGGACTTTTTAAAAATATTTTTTCAGCACCGTGCCCCCACCAAACCTCCAAATTTGTACATTTTTTGGTGTCCCAAATGTGAACCCATATAAAAACAATACAGAAAAGGCAATTTAACACAACATAGCACAGCCTTCTCTCACTGTGACACTTTTCCCAACCATTGGCTCTGAAAAATGACCTACATTACATCCTGTGTAATATGTGTAATATTCTAGTCGCTTAAACTGCTTCCATTCACTCCCACATATTTGTTGCCGTTTGTGTCTTTCCAGTTTCATTTGACTTTTTCACCAGCGGTTCCACTTTTGTGTTTTTGGTTTGTCTGTAAAGATCGTGTCAGCAGTGTGAGTAGGCGTAGTGAACCCATACTGCGGTTTGCTGTTTTCATAGACTGTTGAACTAAAAACCCCTACGCAGTCGAGATGTTTGTGTAACTGTAACGTGTTGTCGAAGGCTCGCGGTGTGGGGATAAAAGTTGGGGTCCACCAACATGGAATATTTGGTGGCAACAGAGTAACTGTTTGTGGTTAAAGTAACAAAATGAAAGAGTAAAGTACAAGTACCTCAACTGTACTTGAGTCAGTGTTCTTAGTTCATTTAAAAAATACTGCTTTTTTCCAGTATTTTACATATTGATCAAATTCTAATCTTGACTTCAGTGTTTATTTTTCCATATAGTTTAAAGTCATTTAAATTACTGTCCAGTTTTAAGTATTTTAAAGAGATATTCATCAAGTTTAACCAGGATTTCACTCATGTAACAGAACAGAAATAATAAAAATCATTATTAAAATAAAAATTATGAAAATGGTTAGCCTTTTTTTTTTTTTACCACTCTTGCTCTAGTATTCATTTGTATAAATTTCAGTAGTAAGAGTCACAAAAGATCGTGTTGCATTCATCCAACACAACCTTGAGTTGGTGCTCTTAGCTGAACCTTTTCATGCATCTTCACAACCATCCTCAGACATCTCCAGACCTGATTCGCTCTCAGTTTATTGAGTTTTGTTCTCAACTGCATATGCATGATAATAACCGTTTTCATCTTTTATCTAAAAATTAGGTTGAGTATCCTCAGTTTGCTTAATTTCCTTACTAAAGCAATGCCGGGCTATAACCATTTCACAAGGCTACATGCAGTTTAAAGGTTTAGAAGCTATTATCACCTGTTGTAATACAGTAAGCTGTAACAGCTGAACCGCATATTAAGACAACCTTGGTCTTTTGATCTGGCGTGTATGTTATGTTTGAAATTTGTACTTCCAGCCTCTTTGTGTTTACATTGATCGTGCACTGATGGGTCAGGGTCACACTCACCAGAGGTGGCCTTCACTGATTTACTGATTGGTGCTGTCCTCAGTGGAGCGCTCAACCACTTGTAATCATCAAGGCGCACATGTTCAGGAAACACAAAGCACATATGTTACACATGTGCACAGTGTAGTTGGTAGGACGGTATGTTTGTCTTGTTTTTATCAGCCCTGTACTCCACCCAATGTGGATGTGAACACCCTCAAATTGAAGCTGAAAGGTGGCGCTGCAACCTCATTTTCACTCTTTTACTTCAAATACAGTGTGATGGACACTGAAGTACTTTCAGTGCTTTTTTTTTATTGAGCTTTCGCAGTTTGAGACCAGTGCAGCAGACAGCAGTCGTAAACACAAACAAGGCAATCAATGAGTGTTTTTTATCACCAGACAATCAGACAGTTGAGAGTATCTAGGTCAGGGCCTTGACCCCAATCAATGTCTTACATGTTTCACTGCTGAAGACCAGACTGAAGGCTACAAAAAAAGACCTCAAAAGAAGAAAGATGTGGCGATGGCTGCATTACAGGCCTGACAGAGCATCACAAGAGAATATACCAAATCTCTAATGAGATTGTTCATTCATTGTCAAATAATGTGTGTACTGAGTTACTCCACAGAAACATGTTATTAACCACCCAAACAATGAATTAATGTATAAAAAGACAGTGAAGTATATAAATTAGGTCCCAAAATCATGAAAAAATGAGGCTCTGAAACGCTGAGGGTGTGGGAAACAGAGAATTGGACCTAAATGCAGAGAGAAGGTAGACTGGTGCAGTTCAGTGATTTAATGAAAACTCAAACACAAAGTCAAAAAACAAAAGCTTACATAGACTCCAAAGGCAAAAAAGGCAAACAAGTCCATGAAATACAAAGAAAGTCTAAAAACCACAAGGAAACCCCAGGGGAAACTGCTAGAATGCTTGACACTAATGTACAAAGACAAACTGGCAACTAAAGAAGAAAAAAGCTGCAGGACCGAATACACAGGGAAGCCAATTATGGACAGGTGTATTCAAAAAAAGAGGGGGAAAACACAGGAAATAAAACATCAAAAACTAAAGGAAAGACAAGAACTTCAAAATGAAACAAGAAACAAGTAAACTAAAACCCAAAATCATGACAAATTGCAGCCCATCCAACGGCGGTGAAGACATTTCCCTCAAAAAACACAGATGTCAACTTGCTGGTGGTGCTAAATAAAAAGTCAGAGAATCACCAGAGTCATTAGGATTCATTTTCCGAGAATGTCAGTACGAAGGTTCGTGCCAATCCGTCCAACAGTTGTTGAAACATTTGGTGGACTAACATTGCCATCCCAGGGGCCACAGTGGCTAAACAAGGCTACGCTGTTCATCAGCCACAGTCTGGACATAAACACCCTCAAATTAAAGCTGAAAGTCAGAATATTAAACTTTCAGTCACTGATTTTACATTTAAACTTGCTGCAGTACAAACGATGTGTCTCCAAAACTGTTTCTACTTGCCGTGTAGATTGAGGATATAGGAAGAGTTTTCAAACGTATGAATACAATGGATGCAGGAGTTTTATTTATTAAAATGTGGCACCTTCATTTGTCTGTATGACTCAGCTCCGGACCTCCCTTTGTCATGGCATCAATACTTGACACCCTGAGGAAAACCTTGTGATGGATAATTGATGATAGTACAGATTTAAAAATGACTTGACCTTCTGGGGGAAATAATCAAATGCTAAATAATAAAATACCGTCAGTAAATAAAGACACATGTATCATTTGAAGAGTGTCGAACTTCCTAAAAGAAAAAGAAAACCTATCCTTCGGAGCAAGGGTGCAGGATGGTACACCTATTTTATAGTATCCTATTAAGACGTAACAAGCTGTACGTTGTATAAAATTAGACAAAAAATAGAAATAAAGTCTTTAATAGACATTATTAGACCGTTTATTAGACTTAATTAGAGGGTAATTAGGGACACATTACAACAGAACTGCACTGTAAACCTACTGACTTACTTACTAAAGTGTATATTTTCCACTGTTAGATATGTGATTTCACTTTGGTTTGCAGTACAGCTCTGTTGTAATGTGTCCCTAATAACCCAAAATTGTCTAATAAAGAACTTATTATTTCTGGTTTTCATCTAATTTAATACAAAGTGCAGCTTGCTATATCTTAGTGTACTGTAAAATAAAGTGCGACCAAATATTCAATGAGTAAAATATATTTTAAATCAGATTTATTGGCTAAGAATGTGTATGCATACAATAATTTGATTCTTTTTCATTACCTGTAATGTACTCACACAGGATAGACATAACACTTAAGTATTAATAAGTATAATAAATCACACTAATTAATATCACATAATAGCACATATAATTACTCTAATTTGCCATGTACTCTGGGTAAATGAATACTCTTTAGACTAATATCATTTGGCCTATAAAACTGAGGCCATTAGCTCTACACTGGAATCATGTGCTGCTGTGCCTTATTGAATGAAAGACATTGAAATAATGGCTGAATTAAAATCAGAAGAATAAGCTTTATATACACGACACAGTATTTACAAAGAGGTGGACCTTGACCTCTTCATTGCTTATTCTGCAACATTCACAAACCACAATTGTGGCAGGTTTAATGGGTTGTAAGTAGGTGTAATTGATTGTTACCTTGGCGACATGGCTCAGGGATAAGGGTGGCTAACTTTTAGAGCTAATTACCTAGTCTTTATTGTTGTGCAACTGCCAGGCTGGCTTCAGACATGATTAAGTATAAAAGACCAGCTGAGCACAATGGTTCCAACAACCATGTTTGGTTTTTAGATCCTTTAAACCAACGCGAGCTTTACTTGTGACCCTCACGTCACAGCTTGCATACATCTATGACCTGCAAGCACTGCAACGAAAGTGATGTTTCCCTCTGAGATGGATTCATTTAAAGCCAGACCAGAAGAGGTGAAGCAAATGAGCAAAGTTTTCATCTGTGATTAAAAATAAATGGTCCCTTTAAAGTCTATGAAGCCCTGCAGTGACCAGAAAGAGAAAAAAAGGATACCAAGGCCATGTTCTGCTGCATTAAGCACTCGAAACGCTCTGGGGTGTGCACAAGATACAATTCATCAACATATTTTGATTAATTCATGCACACAAGATACATTTTTCCCATCTTTCGTTAATTTGACATTGTATCTTGTGCACATGCAATAGCACTTCACTTTTACTCTGGGGCTCCATAAAAAACTCAAACAGGCTATTCATCAGGCACAGAAGAATATTCCTTTGTCTGAAGAGACAGTACTCTGAAGGCAGCTCATACCTCTGTCATCTAATTGCAATCCATCCAGTAGTTGTGGAGACGTTTCACTCAAAACCACAAATGTTAATCTACTGATTGCTCTAGATGAAAAGTTATCGCCAAGGTCTCGGGGAATCATCCCCTGGGTGATTATGAATGTCACAAAATTTCATGGCAATCTACCCAATAGTTGTTTAGATATTTCAGTCCAGATCAAAGTGGTGGACCAACACACTGACGCTGTCATCCCTTCAACCTCGCAGCCAGCACGGCTAAAAATCTCTTGACCATTAAGATTTACTTTGTGACCCCTTGGAGAGTCCTCGTTACAGAAAAACTTCTTACCTTAGAAATCCTAACTAGAAGTGTGAATTCAATTCTTCAGTCGGCACTTGTTATGTCGGTATCTGTGGTTGAGTGAGACTTCCTGCATCTTTAATTAAAATGTGATATCAACGGCTGTCTCGCTTTACTTGTCACTGGGTAGCAGTGCATTTATGAGCTTTACAACCACTGGCAGAGCCCCATATCTCCTTGTAGGCCTCTCTAAAGCCGGATGTAGCGCATCAATCAAATTAAAAATTTATCATCTTGGCAGTCGAGATACACCCATCAGCCACAACATTAAAACCACCTGCCTAATGTTGGGTAGGTCCCCCTCATGTCCTGTGGTAACTGGCACCAAGATATTAGCAAAAGATCCATTGAGTCCCTTAAGTTGCGAGGTGGGGCCTCCATGCATCAGACTTGTTCTAGAAGATCTAACAGATGCTCTATCAGTTTGAGATCTGCGGAATTTGGAGGCCAGTCAACACATTGTCAACACCAAGCCACTTCTTTCATTGCTGGTTGGTGGTCCATGGTCCAGTTCAGATGCTCACACACCCATTGTAGGTGGGCAATTTGTGCTATAGTAGCTTCTGTGTGATCGGATCAGGCAGGCTAGCCCCCACTCCCTACACACATCAATAACCCTTGGGTGTCCGTGGCCCTTCACTGGTTCATCACGTCTCCAACCTTGGGCCACTTTTGGTAGGTTCAAACCACTGCACACCAGGAACATCTCACAAGACCTGCTGTTTTGGACACGCTATGACCAAGTTATCCCTTTGTGCCCACACCAAAAGTGGTGCAGCCAATCAGCAATTTGCCAAGTGCCTGCCCTTTTCCAAACAGTTTCTATGGACGACTTCCCAGATAGTCTATGTAACAAACCACCTGGCGTGTCAGGTTACAGTTTCCTACTTCCAACACATGAACTTGAAGAACTGACTGTTTTGTAACGAGATGATTGATTGATTGATAATATTCACTTCAACCATCAGTGGTTTTAATGTTTTGACTGATCACCATTAAAACATAGTCTGGGGAAATTTAGCATCATCATACCGTTCGAGCAGCCTTTTGGTGTTCATGTTGTTCCCCATCTTCATTGCCATTGTTGTACTAACCTAACAACAGTGATGCTGCCATATTTGGTTATTTTTAATGTAAAAAAAAAAAAAGGGTCTCTGCCATCCTGAACTAGAAATGTAGTCAGGAAACATGTTTCTGTAATATCAAAAATCCTAAATGTCATCCTGAACTGAGCTAAAATAGGGTTTCAGACTTCCCTCAGATTGGGAACCACTGTTTTAACATATTTGAGAAACTGTAAAGTGCAAAATGGGTCTGCAAAGGTTTTGGTACCGATCATTTGTTTCAACAAGGAAACCCTTTTTCAGTCTTTCCATTTTCAGCTACTTTTCTAATTTATTCAGTCACTATCCTCCCACTGAAGCTGTTCTCGAGAAACATAATCATTATGTGCACAATATTAACTTTTCATGAGATACACCTAATATCTTGTTTTAATAATAAACCTCGTGCCCACTTTTCATCAAGGAATACTTCAACATCCCCTTGGTTCCACTCTTCTGTCTCTCCTGTCCCTCTTGCGTCATGAGAGCCCACTTGAGCGTCCCTCAGCAACAATGGTTCCTTTTGTTGTCGTTCTTAGACCCGGCAGAAGAGACACAGGAGCTCTGCAAAAACATGTTTACCACTCAGCAGCACACAGCACTTCAGCTGTTAATGAAGCACACACTGGGGTGAGCGTGAACACAGGAAACTGGGGCAAAAAGGAGAGACAAAACACCGGAAGCGAGTGGGGGTGTGAGGAGGGGGAGGATGAGAGTGTGAGAAAAAGGTTGTTACATGGGGGGGATGGGTGTGACTTATTGTAGGAAAATTGAATATTTAATCATTCTTTAAAGCTACTGACATTCACCTCAACAATACCAGACATGTATGTGAGGAAGCTGTTAATTTTTTGTGCTGTGAGGCAATCGTGGTGTAGAATTTTTATGTGATAATTATAAATAATTATTATTTGAAATTATTCGAATTTCTGTAGAACAGTTATATAAATCTGGTGAAAGTTTGTGATGTTTTTTGTGTTTTTTCAGCCTATTATTATTGTCCTGGGTCAGATTTGTGCCATCTGCTACAGATTTCAAGTTATGCATACACTAGTTTTAAAGATAATTATTTAAACTAAACTAAAATCACACAAATTTAACATTTAAAATAGAAAAGCAAGCATACAATTTTCTCTAGTTGCACACTAAGATGCAATCATTTACACGTTCTCCTTTAAGTTGAAAGCAAATTAACAAGTTTTTGACCACAGGGGGCCAGACGAGACACTGAGAAGAAGGCTTCCACGTGGAGAATGGTTATGACTTACCAGAAGAAATTTTTAAAGAGGTTAAAGGCAGAAAATTCAGGGTATGCCCATTATTCCAACAGTGCATTATTATGACCCCAACAGTCCAAAAAATGCCCCCAGTGGACCGAAAGCCTGTTTGTCCGACAGCCTGTTAGCCTGACAAATGCCCATTGCTCTGAAAATACACACACTCCCTGCAGCTGTGAAGCTAAACTCTAACCCATTTAACAACTCTGGTGTTTTGTTCCGACACTGGAAATTTGACAGTAAAATCGTTTGAAAAGAAAGACAGCCTATTAAGGTCAAAACCCTCGCTGATTCAGTGCCATCGACAGGGCCGACAGTAGGGAAAGTGTGCACCTCTGGAGCAATGAGACTTTTGGAGCTTTTTGGGATAATATACTTTTTACAGAGTCTGAGATTTTCAGAATAATGGGCCATCGTAACAATGGACAGTGACAGGAAAAAGCCTTTTGCTCCGAAAGGCTCATTGCTATAAAAATACACACTCTCCCTACAGCTAATTAGCCTAGTGACTTCTGGCCCTGTCCATGGTGCTGAATCAGCAGGGACTTTGCCCTTAATAGGCCATTTGTCTTGCCTTATGCCCGACAACATTTCAAGCAATTTTACTGCCACAGACAAATTTTCAACTTGGGAATAAAATCATGAGAGTTTTACCTCAGTTGGTCCACGCCCCTGTCACCCAAGTTATTCTATACGTTAGAGTTAGCAACACCAGGGTATGGGGAGTGTGTATTTTCGGTACAGCAGGCCTTCAGAACAATAACCCTTCACAGCAATAGCTGTTTGTTTTCAGGATAATGGGCTAATTGGCTTTTGGGCCAATGGATACAACAATGGCATGGCACTAACAATTCTCCACATTGGAGTTTGTTTGGTGCAAATGTCGATGCAAAGTCACTGTTGTGTTGTGAACGTCTGTAGTTTGTATTCTGTCCAAGATATTTTAGTAGGTAAGGTGGGCAATCTTCTGTTTAATGATTGGACCGAGATAATTATTGGACAGAACATTATTCTCGGGGACTGGAGTGCCCCCTCATCAAGGTTGGGTGACAAAGTAAAAAGTAAAAGTTGCTACAAATTAAAGAAAGTGAAGGGATGAAGTGGAGGCACAATGATGATATTGATTTCTACATGGGTGCTAGGATTTTGTTTTCTCTCAGTACTGATTGTTTCTTTCTCTTTATTTCTCTTTATTTCAAGGGAAGTAACTTTATATTTTAGTTTACTTCTCTTATTTCAGTAGTTGATTCAAAATAGCATGATAAATGCACTTAACACTTTCCTTAAGAAATAGGAATTCCCTTTTCCAGAAAAATCTGGTTTGGACTTTTAGAGTCAAAAGGCTAGAGTGTCAGAAAAAGGTTATGATAATAAAAAGGTTTTTTAAAAAGTGTTAGAAAAATTTGTCATAAATCAGGAAGAACAGAGGGAAATTGTGATTCTGGGAGAAAACGGGGAGAAGGAAATGAAACACGAGTCTCCTGGGAAAAATCAGGATTGGCAAGTATGCTGAAAGGTTATCCCAGTAATTTACTGGGAACTATGTGTGAAAGAGAGTTAAGATACAAATGATGCTAATTACTGTCTTCCACGTACTTTAAAGCTGCATTAATCGATTTGTGGCTAGAAAGATGGTTATGATGGCTATGATGGATTTCTTTCACTATCTAGTTTTGTCAGTCGGTTGTCGAGGCTGAGAGCAACTGCCTGCTGCAGCTGCAAACAGACTTAATAAGAACTGTGAAACTGAACCTTACATTTAATCTGTACAACCAAAAAAAGCTGTATCAAGCTCTGTGTTCTCAGCAGCATGAGTCATTTGATTCAACACTACACTTAAAAAATATTGAGGCAGGTTTAATTTTGGGTGATCCACCGCTGAGCAGAGCAGCAAAGGATGCATCTTAATTCACGATACACAACTCTGTCTGGAGAAACAATGCAGAAACATAACAGCAAGCACGACAACAGCCTTGCAGGAAAAGGCTGGGGCGAGAGAGGGGGAGGGGTGGGGTGGAGGGGGGAGAGTGACAAATTACCTCTCCTCACAATGCCCTGCGACAATAGCACAGCCTGAGAACAAATAATGAATAAATAAAGTTCTCTGAGATTGAATGAGGGGAGCAATTTGTGAAGCAGCAGCTTTTGTGAGCGAGTGGCCTTCTGCTGCTTGTCTCTGAGATGAAAGTGGAATTGAGCGCATGAAACAAAGCAACTCCATCCACGTCTTTGTCAACAAAGTACGTCGATTACACATATGAGAACACCTCGAGGAACAAAACAAGAAAATCACCAGATGTGACATGCCCAGCTGTGGTGACTAGGACTGGGAGGGTTACTTTAAAATTGTATTATTACACAGTTACCTGTTAAAAACCTGTAGTCAGTGACCTAATCAAGGTATCAAAATATTTAAGTAAAGTAGCTTCATTACTTTTTGCTACTTTTGAATTAGGTCATTACCAAATAAGGTGAGATTATTTAGCCTTTTAGCTTTTATTTTCATTGTTAGGTTTTCTGTTTGTCACTTATTCCTTTTCCTTTCCTCATTACCATATTTTGAACGAGACTGTGTGATAGTTCAGTCTCCTCGCTGGCTGTTCTGATTCTTAAGTCATTACCTTGTGTGCCGTTAGCATTTAAAAGGCAGTTTACTTAGTGCCTCAAAAGTAAAATAATAAATAATAAAATTAATACCATAAACGTGCAATGGCTAGCAGACTAATGGCTTAAACTGTTGACTGATGGTTGACTAGGAAAATCTTAAGTTGGGGGCAGTTAGCAGTTGGTCCGTGTAGCTAACGTTACTGGTTTTGTGCAGCTAACATTAGTGGTTGGTCTGTGTAGCTAATATTAGCGGTTCATTAGTGTAACCACCGTTAGCAGTTGGTCACACATGTAAATGTTTCTTTAAATTAGATGCTGAGTCTTTGGATGATGGCAGTATTTTCACAGCTGAAGGCAGAGCTGTTACTGTACTACTATGATGTTCCTCTTTTCTGATTTGAAGACAAAGTCATGTTGAAATTTATCGCCAATGAAGCATTTTTTTTTAAACTAGAAGACAGATTGATTGTAAGATTAGCTGGTTTTACTTGAGACCAGAGTGAAGACTTACTGTACTGCATGTACGCTGTCCATAATAGTATATTGTTCTTTATTTTAAAATCGTAAACCTGCTAAAAATCTCCATTGTAACTAAGTGATCACATTCTTTTTTTTTTTATGTAACTGTAATAGAATACAGTTGCCTTTTTTGTATCCTAATTACACAATCATGGCGTGACTCCCCAAGCCTACAGTGACATACATGAAGCATCTAAAAATACAGCCTATATTCACACTCCTTGACATGAAGGGCAAGATCAGGTCTGATCACACCCTTTGCTCTCCAAGGGCCCCCATATGTGCCACTTGCTCTGCTCTCCACAGGTAATGCAGCATCACAACTGAGGTGGAAAATGGAAGAAAAAAAAAAAGGCATTAAGAGAACAAGGGTAATGGAGGTAACAGCGTGAGGTCAGATTGGATTTCATCAAAGAAATGGAGGGAGAGGTTGAGGCATGAAAAAGGTGTGTTGATTGGTGTTATATGTGTATGTAGGCTACTTAAAAGGCTTTGAAACTCTCTGTCTCCCTTTATGGCTTTTTAAAAATGCTTTTTCTCTTTTTCCTTCAGGCTATTTTTCTCAGCCTTTCCCTGGCAACAACCTTATATAAGAGTTCAAACACGGGGCGAATGGACAGCTCTGCCCCTTGGCTCTGTGCTCAAACTGTCCACCAGTCCCACTAACCCTTAACAGTACATTTCACGCCGCACAAATGATTTTCTCTAGCACATAATTACTCAAGTTGCATTGTATTACAAATGTCTAGACCGTCTCTAGACAACATCCCTCCTTTACTTTGCAATAATCTGACACCGCGATGCAGAAGATGTAAGTTTCATTGTAGTTACTGGCTGCGAGGGAGAACAAGGGATGTGGGCGGCATGAAAGGAGGAAAATTAATGTCCCTAAAATGAAAGTGAATCAATATGGTTGCCTGAGGATGTGAAAAGGTGGAATGAGAATGAGAGCGGAGAAGGAGGAGGGGTGTTGAAATAGAGCTGGAAGAAGATTAATGGTTGTTTAAAAAGGAACAGTATTCATCAGTAGTCAGCTTCAGGTGCAGAACGGCGTCGGTGTGCGTGCGTGTGTGTGCGTGTGTGTGTGTCAGGATGGAAGTACACTTTGCACTAAGTTTACACTTTGGCTTTAAACTTTCTAACTTTCCCTCATGACTCTTCTCAATAAATGACCACCCAACCATAATACTGATTACTTTGTATTACTTTGCAAATGAGTGTGAAGCTTGATTTCTTCTCTTCATTTAAACTCTCTGCACCCTCCTCGCTTAGAAACACACACACACACACACACACACACACACACTTACAGGAGGTGATCCAACAGCACCACCTACAGGTTTGAGCATTTTTAAGATTCAATCATTCCAAAACAAATCACTGCTTTTCACAGTGTCTATTGAGATATAGGGATTATTAAACTCACATAATTAGAAAAGGTAGAAAGCTTTAGATAGGTTACATTCCTCTTCAGTTTGCTTACAATGGTGTGTGTTAAGTTGTGTGTATTAGTACCCCCAGTGCTGGATGAGAATTGCTGGGGGGGGGCTGTAACTAATGTTAGCAGTTGGTCTATGGAGCTAACTTTAGTGGTTAGTCTGTAACCTGCACATCGCCAGCGTTTCAGAACAGAGAAAACTGCTAATTTCTTAATGATTTTCTATACTCAGCAGTTTTTTTAATAATTTAAATTTGGCTGGGTGGTTGACAACATGTTTCTGTGGAGTGACAAACACAGAACACGTACTTATTGTTGCTTTAATTGCCAAAAACTGTCGACTGTGGTAAAAGTTCACAAAAGAAGAAAGCAGCAGCTGCAGTCACGTTCAGGAAGTTTCAGCAGTGAATCTAAAAAAAAAGTCAATAAACTGGCTTTATGGTTGAAAAGTTGCTATTCTACAAGAGGATGTGCTGAGAAATATTATGCTATAAACCCTTTGCAGCATTTCAGCAACAGGAGTAGTGGTCTATATCGAGACAAGTTATCAAGCTGCAAATGTTTAATCAGACGTTTTACCAGCACCAAAATCATCAAAATCACCAAAATGTCTGGTTGTTGTGTCTTCGATATGTCAGTCAGTCAATCAATATTCCACAGGTAAGTTTAAGTTGTACTGACAGGATCACAACCGTTTCAGAGCAATTGGCTGCAAGCTATTAAACATGTTGACTGGACTGAGGATGCAATCGAAACTGCTCGTGTCTGCAGTGGCCTATTGACAAGCTGTTGTGGTCCATCATGCCTCCGTTACCAAACTGAGTGCGCAGCTTGCTCATTGTTTACAAACTGTAAGAGGGTCTATATGGCAACCACTTTAAGCTATGTAGAAAAAAAATGTTGACCAGTGTTTCCCAAAGCCCAAGAAGACGTCCTCAAATGTCTTGTTTTGTCCACAACCCAAAGATATTCAGTTTACTGTCAAAGTCGACTAAAGAAACCAGAAAATATTAACATTTAAGAAGCTGGAATCAGAGATTTTTTTTTTCTTTTAAAAATGACACACCAGTTAATCGATTGTCTGGGACTTTGTTGGAGCAGAAACATCCAACTATATATGTGATTTACTGCATTTTATATGGCTTTAAATACCAATTTAAAAAGTCCTTCAGTAAAGAAAACCCAAACCAAAAAAAAGACAAACTGCTGCGGTTGAGGAAATTTCAGTTCCTAACCTTTAAATTAAATAAATTACCCCCAGAAAGTGCACACTGTTACAGAAGTAATGTTTTATTCATGTCAAAAACCTTCAGGAACATATTAAGCCTCCTCGCGTACAAAATAATGTTGCTCATAAAGTTAAGTCTTGTTATTAAAAAACTCATTTTTCCTACAGGTAGCAAACGGAGAGAATGTTCCCAATAAATAATCGGTATGAAGTTAAAGGAATACAGCAAGAATACAAGAAAAACCCTCATGGTCACATTCACACACACACATTCAGTCCGTCTGTCCAACCATCCATCACTTGCACTTGTATGTGAGCTGTTTGCGGTGATAGTGGATCCACGCAGGAGCAGCTACAAGCCCGGTCAGGAAACCAATCATAGCACCCAGACTGCAGGAAACAGGCCAAACCTACAAGACGAGAGACAGGAGACAAGAGTGTCATGAATCCCCACCTGATGTTACACTTATATAGAACAAGAGACAAACATGTCTCCACTTGTTTTATTCAGTTAACTTAAAGAGGGACTCCTACAGGAAAAAATACAGCAGCAGTGTCACTGAGAGTTATGCTCCAATTACCACCGTCCACCTCTAATTTGCATTTTCCTCCAGTCATTTCGCAGAGAACTGCCTTTGCAATTAGAATTTTAATCTTTCCCTTTTTCCATTTAAAAATATTGAACTAATTAAATAAAAGAGAAAGGTTTAATGGTTACAGTGTTGAATTATAAGTCCATACTTATGGAGGCTGTATTTAATACTGTTAAATGATGAATGGAAACAAGTGGCTTCTTTGTGCTTTTAATTCTTCCTTGTCAGATTAATTTATTTGAATACTTTTCGAGGTCTAAAGAGGAATTATTATCCAGTCATTCGCAAGCAAAAAAACTAAAAGGTCTGTAAGAGATAAATATGCTTTTTCTGTTTTCCTCTCCTGTTAATTATCTCAAGATCCCTCAGGTTTATCGTCAGGCTCCTTTGACAGGTTGAGTGATATAAATGACCACAAAACTGAGCTGTCTGTTCTCAAACATCCATGCTTGTGCTGCTGATATACCTCATACATGAACCACTCGTATTAATATATTTGTTCTTAAAGGTAACTTTGGTGTTTTTCAGCGTGGACCCTGTTTTCTCATGTTGCTGTGTCTTGGTGACTAATGAGGACAACAACTTTTTAAATTGGCCCAGTATTTAGCGAGACTGTTGCAGATGACAGCTGGTGAAACAGGCTGCAATGTAAATCTACTGGGCAATTGTTCGCCATCAAAAGTACTTGTTTTTGCCACTGACAGGCTCAGAATGTTAAACTAAATGTCTGACAACTTTACAGAAAGCATCCCTGAAGAGAAAGATCTTTTTTTTAAAGAGTAAGATCCATTTTGTTTAACCAGACACAGCCAAGTTGTCACTCTTGGCAAAGCCACCAGATTCAATTGAGAGAAACAGTAATTTTATCATTGCAACACACACGTCATTCAGACAAAACAAGACAAAATAAAACTGACCAAAAACATTGTGGCTTGTACTTCCACTGTTCCAATAATCACCAGCTCTGGTTTGGTTGAAATAAACCCACAATATTCAGAGTAAGATGTGAAAATATTTGTGCGCTACATGTCGTTTCTCTCTGCAGCTTCTCTGATGTCACTTCTAAAAGGTCTCTCTCTGTAGAGATCCTTTCCATAATGTTGTCAGACACTTAAAATAACAACCTGCTTGAAAAGCTCGTCTGTGGCAAAAACAAGCACTTTGAGCGGATGTGCTCTGACGATGCACAGTTGCCTGTTGCAGCTCAGTTTTCTGAACCAATTTCAAAAATGGTTGTCTCATTAGTCACTTAGACAACAGGGTCTAGGTTGGTGCACAAACGAGCGATTTGAGAGAATTTCTGTGAAATTTTCTTATGCATTGATACACACAATCATGAGTGCTGCCGACATGTTGTACAAGCCATTGTACGACTTCTTTTCATCACAAACACTAACTGTGATGTGATGATACTGCCATTATCATCACCATCATAATGGCTTGCTGATTTACTGAGAGCTTTTTTTGTTGCGTATGATTTTTTGTGGCATATTTGGCCACTGAAGCTGATAAATCTGTTTTCTTTTTACTCTTTAGTAACATTTTTTGGGGATTGAAAGTTGTCCACAAACAGAGTAGAACAGGAAGCTTTATACAAGATCATTATGTGCATCGATTATTCTGATGATCAAATGTCGTAGGCGTGCGCCCACTCGTGAAAACGTGGCATGCATCGGTCAACAATTTATGACTCGTTTGTGCAAGAGAGTCTGGTGAATCTGACTTGGATCACTTGTAAGAGCAAACCTACCTCACAGGAAAAAAGGACAAGTGGTTTAAGGATAAGCACACAAAAACGTCTTCCCAACAGTTTACGAGAGGACTTTCAGTGTTCTGACCTCAAAAATATTTTAAAAAGTCTCTATACACCTAAATGTGTGACAGGTGCAACGTAGGAAGATACAACTCAAGGACAATTAGAGACACAGAGATGATGATATATGATGACACTTGCTTTTTTCGATTTTTTTTTACTTGTGGGGTATGTGAGGTTAAATGCATATTTAAGATTTATTGTGATTTAGTGATTTTTTTCAACTCTATTGCCTGGCTGATGATGCATTAATCAGTTTCAGGTGCTGATCAATCTTGTTTATCTATGTTTGTATGCTGCCAGCGTACCTAATGAAGGTTGTTTAGACCGAAACGTCGATATTTAATAAATATATCAGCAGAAAGTGAGACAGAGTGTTCTGACCTGCCAGGGCCTGTCCCAGTCCAGAGGTATGGGGAAAGCTCCCACCCAGGCTCCTACCACAGTGCAGGCCACTGTGATCTGTAGACAGGTGTCCCACACAGACATAGCTCTGGAGACAGAGACAGAGCAAAGCGAGGACAGTTTAAAAAAAAAAAAGGCAGAAGGACCGGGAGCAGGGGGAAAAGAAAGGCAGACTTTAGGCTCACCCATGCCGACTGAAGACCCGTATCCAGGCCTGGACGTTGGGGCCGAGGACACAGAGACACCTCAGTGTGGTTAGAGAGGTGAGCAGCACAGCAAGGGAGAATGTCTCTAAGGCAGATCTGAAACACATAAGAAAAATTAAAGAGTCATGGTAGAGCTTTAATAATAAATCATTTTGTAGAGGCAGAACCTGTGTTTATACAGCAGAAAACAGCATTTTTAGTGAATAATATCAGGGTACATACAAAAACCAAATTAACCAAATCTATGCAGCATGTCAAAAAGTAAATATTAACTAACAAAATAATCTCACCACGTACAAATTTCTCTAGATGGCAGCCAACCACATAATTATTATCAAGTGCTCAGTAAAAGCTGCATTTATTCACTGGTTTTACCTCAATTTGGTTACAGTTGATACATTTGAAGGTGCATTTCGTCCTGTCGCAGTGATTAAGTTACTCTTTGCACACCAACAACAAGCAACATTTCATTGCTCTCACTATTTTTTTGTCTGTTGTATGTCTCTCCATTATACAACATACATTTACTGGACACAAGCATTAATAGCTACTCACTCAAGCAGTGGAGCTCCATAGAGAACCACCACGGTGTGGAAGAACAGGCACGACAGGAAGAAGTACAGACAGGAACGAAACAACCTGGACAGCTGCAGAAAGAAACACGTGAGATCAAGATAAGTAAATATATCCTGTAAGACACAAAGCTGGAAAAGTTCACTTCCTGGAAATCTTTGGTGGATTAAAGTAGCTGCACTTGCAGATTTTTGTAGCAGACCTTTGTTTTTTTCTTCCTTCCTACTCCTATTAATCATATCAAGACTTCTGACCTTTATCTTGAGGCAGCATTCAGTTTTTATGCACCACATATCTGAAACAAACTCCAAGACAACCCGAGATCTGCTCAAACTCTTATTCATATCTTGCATTGCACTGTAACTTTTTTATGACATTTATTTAACTCTTTTAAATCATATTTTATGTCTTTTTACAGTTGCCAGGGTTTTCAGATTCTCTGTATAACTCTGCTAAAGTTGTTGATTTTTAAAAATGCTTGTTGAATAAATGACTTACTTATAACAACGCATATTATAGTAATATTTTCAAATCTTCTGTCAACATTTTGCGCTGACTTATGAACTCTGTGTTTGGGGCTTTTTTAGATTGTTAATTCTGTGGTTACTGCCATGATTATGTTATCACTGAAACTATAGGGCCCTAGCTTAATGCTGCCAAAACCCCTTTCATGTCCTATGTAAAGAACTTTGAATTGCCTTGCTGTTGGAAGGTGTTACATAAATAAACTTGTCTTATCTTGTCCTTGCCTTGTGACCCGTAAGAGGGGCCCTGGGAACAACCGGACTAAACTACCCAACTGTGCATAAAGTAGTTAAAAGGAAAGTTCAGCCTCCAAAACTCATGGATGAGAGGTTTGTACATGTGACAGTGTGGGATGTAAACACTGAAGTGATAGTTCATAGCTCATCCTCGTGCCGACTTAAGATCAGGTTTAGTTTTTAGTCCACAAAACACTGCTGGAGTTTCACAGAAAATTAGTGTTGACCAGTTCTCAAATGGAAAAAACAACCAAAAAACACTCATAAAATGCCTCCCTACTGTGTATCTGAAACTATCGAGACGAATAAAAAGTATTATTAGTAAGAGAAAAACTATGCATTATTTTATTTTGGGGTGAACTGTCCCTTTAAACTACCTAACTGTGTATGGAGTAATTAAACTTCAACCAGCTACAGCATTAAAATGCTATTTATACACTGATGCATCATTTATTACCAGTCTAATATAATGTCATATATGATAACATATCGGTCACATGGACCATTATTCTGCAATCAGTAGTTCTACTTTTCATTCATTAAATTTTGCTGCTAATATTTATATGCTTTCACTTGTAATCGAGTATTTTAACATGTTAACATTCAACAGTTATCAGTCACAGTTAGCCCGCTATGCTACCACCACAGTCTGAATGAATGGAGGTCAGTAGCACCTTGTATCCCACTGTGTGCTTCTTGGTGGGCGGTGTGATGCCGAGCAGCCAGAAGACGGCGACACTGACCGCGGTGACCGCCCCGGACACCGAGTAGAGCCACAGCAGGTGAGTGCCGTACACCGAGAAGCCCGGGACCAGCACGGCAGGTAATACGGTCGCCATGAACACCGAGGCGGCGATGATGGCGTGAGTGGACGCCATGGCCCTGATCTCGTGGTCCCACATGACGAAGACTACCCCTAACTACAACAGGAGACTGAGACAAAAGACAAAACCCAACATAAAATACTCTGAAATTTTAATTTAGTAACGGCTGTACAGAGTAGGTTAAATCCATGAGTGAGGTTCTCGACCTATCTTCCGTAAACATGGAATGACAGTGACTTCCGCTTGGACTTCACAGTAAAAGCCCAATGGTATATCTAACAATTAAAAGCTCACCTGACTGTAGTTATATGAATGACAAAGGACTCTTATTTTGAAGGGAAAAAAATACGGGTCTGTAGCAAACAGGAAGTATAATTTTGTAGGTGTCTTTACAGAATAAAGGTCATCCTCTAACCAATCACTCATGGCCATTCAAGTTTTACTGTGACTTTCTGTGACGGACGGTAGTATCAGCCAATGGAATTTGAGCTTGTCATCGTTCGGACCAATCAATGTTGCGAATACGAGAGACAGGAAGAAACGACCGGAAGTTTACAAACATTGACGAGCAAGCTACGATTTAACTAACATTTATATTTTATTTTGGCCAACCGTTGAAAAGCTTCGGATTCAACAAACATAGAGGAAAGATGGTTTGTGAGAAATGTACGTATTACATTGTTCAGATACTTTCTATCTTCAAAGCTAACCTGCATTTGTGCTATTAACAAAGGCCAGAGAGTCTTCGAAAGCTAACGTTATGCTAACTGTTGTCATTACTGTCCCCGTTGTATTGACTTAATAACCACATTATTCTCTGTGCAAATTTTGTGTTATTAATCATTCCAGGCGAGAAGAAGCTTGGTAAAGTCATCACACCCGACACTTGGAAGGATGGAGCACGGAATACAACAGGTGAACTTTTAATGGACAGATTCAGTGAACATTTGTTTTTGTCTGTAACTTTTGTGTATAAACCGAAGTTGAACACAAATGTTGTATGGCTACAAAACCATAACGCCTTCAGTCAAACAAACACAATGGGTGTGAGTCACAAAGCCCACATATTCCAAGCAAATTTAATAATGTAAACATGTCACAAATGACTGAGAAACCCTTTTTTCAGGGACACTTTGAATATCAAGAGTTCAGATTTCCATTGTCACAAGTATTTGTACAGCCAATTATATACTCTTAAGTTTGTGACAATCATGTACACAAATCATAAAAAGAACTAGTAAGTTGTTTACCTTTGTACACATTTTACTGAGTTGATAGAGCAGCTGTTGGCAAGTCATATTACCTTTAAAACCTTAGTTCTTTTTTCTTTACTGCCATCGTATGTTTGAGGGAAAAATGTTATTTACAGGTTCATGTGATATTATTCTTTGTGAGTAATTTGTACTCGCTTAGCATGAAGGTTTTCAAAACATTAGGACAACGACTTCAGTCTCAGTTTGCTCTCAGTATCCAGCAGTTTGACAAAAAACTTATCCTTTCTTATTTCTCATCATTTTTTAAAAATCATAATCATCTTATACTGTTTTCTGATTTCTTTTTTTTAGGTGTGTCATAGTGTTAGGTCACTTAGATGATAATGTTTAATGGAGTTCTTTGTGCTTCTTTCACTCAGAGGGTGGTGGGCGTAAGCTAAATGAAAACAAGTTCCTGACTGCTAAGAAAGCCAGGTGAGTAGCTCACTAAACCTCGACCTTTAATTGAAATATTGATTGATAGTTTGTAAGGGATATTTGTCTCCGTTTTTATCTGCAAGAAGTTGTACAAAAGTAGGTCTTATTGACTCATTCTGATTGTTGCACACTAACATTTAACACGTTCATTTGCTCTCCATCTCCTTCTCAGGTTTGACCCCTACAGCAAGACGGGCTTTGCCACCTGCAGGATCTGCAAGAGCTCGGTTCATCAGTCTGGATCACACTACTGTCAGGGCTGTGCATACAAGAAAGGTGTGAATTTACTCATGCTGAAATCCATACTGAGCTGAAATCCTGATGAGTTTTATGTTGCACTAGTGAGTGACCTTTGACATTCCTGTACC
>JAJHUR010025887.1:1513-16724 GCA_027495735.1 Lutjanus campechanus | reverse complement strand
GTTTGTTACAAAAAATATTATTACTGTGACACAGGGTTCTCTCCTGCTGCTTTCACTTCAAACCCCTTGAAAAGGAGACTGATCTGTGGCGGTTACGTCAGATAAATAAAAATGAAAAAAGTTCTAATGATTGCAGTAATACTGACCGGTTGGCCTCTGCCATTTCTCTCTCTTGCTGACAGAGTTTGTTCCTCAGGGCGGAGATCTCCTGCTGAAAAAGCCTGACTCTCTCTGGTTCAATGCCCTGGGAGCTCATCTGGGCTGCTCGCAGCTTCTCCACCTCAGCCTTCAACTCTGAAAACACACAAAGTTTGCCAAAAATGCTTTGGAATTTTAAAATATATAAAGTAGTTAAAAGTAATATACCCTTAAATTAATATCAGCCCATATGAAATTACAAAGAGTTACATAAAAGTCCCAAAAGGGTGTTTTAAAGACATGATTTTAACATATGCTACAGACATATTTTTGTCAGTTAACTTATCAAATGTCACTTATTGAAGACAATTTACTGAGAAACTGATAAATATTATCAAATAGTAATATTTGAGTCATATTAACTTTGAGAATGAAACACTGACAGGTGATGTGAGAGAAATCCACAGCAAGAGCTCCCCTTACTGCTAAAAACATCAAACAGCAGCACAATAATCTCATGAAAAATAATACTTGCATGACAGTTAGCCACTCTGTGCAGCTGACAGTGCATAAATATGGCCTGGAGGCAAGGTTAGGGCCAGGCCTTAATTGAACCGGGTAGTGAATAAACTGGTGATGGATAGATGGACAGACAGGAGGGTACGTGGGAGAGACGGAGAGGGAAAGAGATCAAGAGCAAGACACAAATAGAAAGACAGACATTCAAACATGAAAAAAGAGAAACATACAGACAGACAGTGAGACAGAAACAAAAAGAAGATGAAGGACAAATGGACAGAAAGTCAACGGTTTAAATGTGTTTGTGTGTATTTAACCTATTGAGGATAAAGGGATTATTAAGAAATATGTTCCTTCAAAACATGATTTTGTGCAGTGCAGTTTTTCCAGTGCGCACACACTATTCAGACCAGGACTATGGTGACAACACTGAAATATATAGAATAGAAAATCTGCCTTTGGTTTTCCAGGTGAATAAGGACATACAGGTGTGGTGCTGTTTATGTAGAAGGGCAGATGTTCAGTTCTGCAAAGAACTACCACAGAACAGAATGTTCTACTCTATATGAATAAGCACAATGAGACAAAATCTGAATTATTTCCTCAAGGCAGCAAGGTGTTTTGTTAGTTGTGCGCCACCTTCCCCTCAGTTGATGTCACAGAAGCAAAATCTTTTTTTAAACAGTCAATAGTGGCCAAGGACTCACCTCAGCCACATCTACCTCACAACTGGCAAAAACACAATAAGTGTTTATGCTAAAAATCACAGAAAACTCTATGTTCAGGCTGACAAACATACTGATAAAGCATAACAAAATGATTTACTTACTTCTCTGATTTGACTTTTAATTTTAAGGTCTATTTGATTTAACCACTTTTTCAGTACTGATGGCTATGCCGATGTTAAACTAGAGTCTTGATTTGTAAAGATCAACACATTATTGGTTTTATGCCCTGATTACTGCCGTTTACATTTTCAAATTCTTTAATAAGAGTGTCTAGTTTGCTGCAAGTACACTGGGAGGGAGAAAAAAATACTGGGGGAATCGCAATTCTACATTAGTTTTCGCTCATTACAATATTTAGCATATTCTAGTTTTAAAAAAAAAAAAAGGCCAGGACTCAATTAAGTCTTATGGCCTTCCTTCATTGCCTTCAATTAGTTCAAAATGAGACATTTGAATGTAGTCTTAAGTGTCTGACCTCTGATGAGCTTGGCACTGGTGTCTTCATTGACTTTTGCTATGTTAATGATCGTGCGGGCCTGCTGAGCGTAACGCAGAGTGCTCAGGCTCTCCTCCACGTTGCTGCCCGCCGGGCTCAAGGTGGCGATCATGGCCGTCTTGGAATTACCACCAAGGCTTTCTTTCAACAGCCTGCAGAAGAAAAAAAGGAACTTGGTCAGAAATTGGGATCATCCTCCTAACTGGAGTGAGATCTGCTCCATAATTGTTAGATAAATATAGACCCATAGAGGATATATCTGTGTATATGTTTACCAATATAAATTTATATTACATTATTATTGCACAATGGGGAACATAGGACAAGACAAGCTCCCTAGCAGATGTAAAACTAAGAAGCAGCACTTCTTGTTTTACAATCTGTCCCTGATTGACTAACAGTATTAAAATGTTTAGCAGTTGACCTTATACTGAACAGTACTCATGTTTATTTAGCTATATGTTCTATTTTTATTTATTCTCAGTGTACCTTTTCACAATCGGTTGGCATATGTTAGATCACTTAACATGTTAAATAAAATGTATAATATTCTACAATAACGTTATTTGTTTAAGAAAACAGACCTCTGAGAATCTGTGAATTTTTCCCCTCTAAAATCGACAAAAGTCCATCTTAGATGTGTGCACTCTATATCACTTACAACTCCGGTATATTGCATGAAATTGTGGAACAGTTTTGTTCAAGTTTATCAAAAATAAACCATTAGAGAGCTTATAAAAATAAATATTGTGTTCTATTAAGATGTAGGGTACACGCATTCTGATGTCTCACCATGTCAGGACAGACTCTCTGTACGGTATGAAGACCTTCTTTCTGGTCAGGGCCTGTTCTGACAGGGCAGAGATGACCTTTCCAAGGGTAAGCAGGGATTTGTTGATGCTCGCACCCTCCTGCAATGACACAGTAAAATGGCTTTTCTTGTTAAATAAGTACATGTTGTTTTAGAGCACAAAATTAGCACCAGCCACCAGCCAAATAGTGGCTGATAGATTTGCTTCACTCACCAGCCAAAAAACAATGTTAATCTGGTGAGGGGCTGGTAAAATTTTAAAATTCATTAGCCATTTGGCCGGTGCACAAAAAAAATAATTTTGGTCCCTCTGCCAGATAAATCGAAGAGCACATAGAGAGCAAATTGGTCTGAATTTAATCAGACCTTTTTGAAATGATTAATGATTGTTATTGATCGTTATTGATTAATGTAGCTCATTTTTCAAGTTATTGTTTATGTTTCAGAATGTCAAAATGAAAAATGGCCATCGTAAATTGCAGTCCTATAATGACAAATAACTTATGAGCAAACATCCTTTATTCATATGGCATTTCATCACACTATCTAAGCAAAAAGGAGGAAAAAACAAAACTTTTCAATTAACAATAGTATGAAAAGGAAAAAACCTAATTTTCACATTGGAGCAGCAATAAACAAAGAATAGTATGGTGTGTGTAGGTGTGTGTACCCTGAGTCGGTCTCCACTTGTCTGAGCAGAGTTAGACCGTTCACTGCCTGCCAGATCCACCAGGTTGATCCTGCTGGTGATACTGTGCTCGTGTTCCTCGCCCTCCACAAACTCAGTCTGTACAGAAACAGAAACACCGATTAGATGTAGAGTTAAAGTGGTGCTATATATAGTGGTACAGTTTGTATGTTTTTTGTTTTGGTTTTCTTTTCAACATATTTAAGACTTTATTATGCAACATTCATTTTGTGCTAGTTTGGGTGAGATTTATGTGTGACATACAGTAATGTTGAGAGGCCATACCTGAGTCTGGGTCATAACCAGGGTGAAGACGGAGTGAGATCTGGAGCTCTTGTCATTCATCCCCGTAGCCGCTGTGGCTCTCTGCTTGTTGCCCAGCTTCAGCCAACCCTAAAGAAGGTCAACATGAATCATGACTTATGTCTCTCAGTGTAAAATATCTTGTTATCAGCAGCATTATCGTTTTTTTTGCTACTCTTTGGATATATCCTTGATGCTCAGCTCTTATCTCTATGATGTGCCTGCACTGCACTTTCAAGACATCAATATATAGTCAAACATTGATGTCGGTATTTCATTGTGGCCTCTCTGACATTGACATTTGACTTGCTCACTCTTTTAAAGTTTCTCTGAAGAGCATCAGCTAAAAGCAGAGGATCTAATAGAAAAATATATATATTGACAGCAGTTTCAACATACCTGAATGTCATTGTAAGAGCTCACAATATTCCTGTGAAGAAAAGACAAAGTGAGCAAGTCTGAAAATCACCGTTCAAGAATGCTTCTTTGGTGTTTATTGAAGAGTAACAAAAGAAAAGAAATGAAAAGGTCTCTTACGCAGAGAGGTCAGCAACATAGGGACCATGGACTGGATGTTCCCTCACCCTCAGCTGAAAACACAAATCAACAGGGTTTTATCTTGACTGTACCTATTCTGGAGTTATTCAGCCCTACCAATGACCATGGAATAAAATGTCCCCACAGCATCTGTAACATTTCCAATTATCAGCAGATGTTGCCGTCTGGCTTGTCTGACATTCACAGGAACTTTCTGTTCTCCAATGAGGAAAGTCGCTGGTTTATTAGGAAATGCAGCAGCAAATTTCACTAAAAGCAAGCTACATTTCTCTTTAAGTTTATTAACAAAAATAATAATAATAAAAAATTCTAGAATGTATTCAGTTAACTGCAAAATACTTACGGGCATCCTCCTCTGGTTTGGTTCATCTCTGGTAACAAGCAGGTCATGGATCTTCTCATTGTACACTTCAAAGTAACTCATCTCTACATGACATTTGACCTAAAATATAACAACCCAAAGAGGTCACTTAATGTGTTAAGTAAGAAGAAAAAAATAGATCGTTCATGTACACAATCAGATCTTTTAATCTTTGTTTTTGTGTTTTTAGAGAAAAACTGCAGTCTTAAGACTTTTTCTAACTATTAAACAACTAAAAAAAAAAGAAAGAAAGAAAATGTACCTCTTCATTTTCCATGGAGGCCAATCGAGAAAAAAGCTCATGACAGAATCGTGGGATTACACCTTCCTCTTCTCCAAAACCCATCATCCTAAACAGCAATTATTTCAAACAAATGTAACCGATACAGTTTATAATAGAAATACCAATATACACACACCTTTACAAGGTATGTTTTTAAGTGCAAAAACATTAGAAAGCACAAGGGAGGAGTATCATTGGAGTGTGGTTGACAGTAATGATCTAAATCAAAACTACTCACGTGTACGACTTCCCAGAGCCTGTTTGTCCGTAAGCAAACAAGCAGGTGTTGAATCCTTCAAAGGCCCTCAGCAGCAGAGGTTTGGCCAGCGTCTCATACACTGTCTGCTGGCTGGCAAAGGTGGGGTCACACTCATCCACCGAGCAGAAGGAGAAGTCGTAGGTGAAAGAGTAGCTCTGTTTGGAGTCTGGATGCTGGACAACAGTCTCTTGACCCTTCATGAAGATGACCTGCAGTGCCTTCTCTGCCTTCTCCCTATAGGAGAGTAGAATTATTTACAAACTGTTTTTCAGAAATTGATATTTTATTAAGCATTTGATCTGTAACATGTTAGAAAATTGTGAAACATGCCTAACACAATTTTCTAAAGCCCACAGTGAGGCTATCAGATTGCTTACTGTCTAATCAAAACTCAAAAAACCTAAAAGATATTAACTTTACTGTCACATAAGGCAAATAAAAGCAGCAAATCCTGATAACTGAGGAGCTGAATCAGGAAAAAGTTTGGGCTTTTTTGCTTGAAAAATTACTTCAAAGTCATAAAGAAAATGATTAATTGATTAACTGCTTCAGCTCTGGGGTAAAATGGATTCTTTCTATTTCATGCAGACTATATTTCAAACATATTGAAACTGTATCAATCCAGAAATTGATCAAAAGAAAACTTTTCACCACCTGCAAACCTATTTAATCAATAATATGATGTTGGTTTACAAATTTTTCAAGCAAAAATATCAAACATTTGATGGTTTTAACTTTTTAAATGCAAGGATAAGCTGTTTTTTTTTTGTCATTTATGATAGTAAATCAAGTGTCTGGACAAAAGAAGAAATCTGAAGACAACACTTTTCTGTTTCTGGGAAATGGTGATGAGCATTTTTGTTTTGTTTGTTGCTGTTTTACATGTTATAGACTACACTATTAATTGTTTAATCACTAAAATAATCAGCAGATTAATACATAATGAAATTAATCATTAGTTTCAGTCCTAATGCTGACAGACATCATACAATCCTGCACACTTTACTCATCAATCAAAAACGCAAACCTGGCATTGAAAGGTCGCACACGGACTGCAACAGTCACGGCACTGTTTTCCATCTTAAATGAATCCTGCTGCTTCAAGGCCTCAGTAGGTCTGGACAGGGACTGCTCGGTAGGTGCTGGAACTGAAGCAAAACTGGAGGTCCTGGTTTTGGCCACGTCTGCCTTTTGGCTCGAGGTGGAAGTCTTCACCTGTGGAGTGTGTACACCTGCGGACGCCTTGCTAACCCGAGGTGCAGGGACCGGTTGTTTCATGTCTTGTGCTTGCTGTGCTCTGGACTTAGGCCTCTCCAGACTTGCAGATTTGACTGCCACTAGTTTCGGAGCTTCTTTCTCTGCCAGTCTCTCGAACACGTCTCTCCTAGCGGCGATTTTCTCAAACGGAGTCTTTTTCGTTGGGGTTTTAAAAGTTTGGGCCTGGTCCTCTAGCTGCCTACTTGTGACAGGGGTCTTGCTGGTTGCAGTAGTTTCTCTTCCTTTGCTCTTACATGCAGATTCTCTTAAACTCATGGACCTGAACAAACCAGGTGTCCTGCCGTTTGGTTCACCGAGAACTTTGGGTGTTTGCTGCACACCTGTGCCGCTCACCACACGCTTCCCATGAGCGCTTTTATCCATTGAGGGAGTCCTGGTCCTGCGCTGCAGAGTCAGTCTCTTCTCTGGACCCGGTGTGGTGTTCTGGCTGCTTTCCACCATCGTCGTCTCCGCTGTCTCAGCCCCGGTCTTCCTCCTTGACCTCCTCTGCAGAGTGAGTCGGGCACGGTAAGGAGTCTGATGGCCGCTGGTGTTTTTAGACACTGCAGAGATGACATAAGTCCTGTTCACCTGTCGGCTTTTATCAGATAACCTGCTGCTGTCCTCACACGCTGAGTCTCCAGATGTTATCTCACTTTTACCCATCGCTGCATCTGTCGCTTTTCGCTCAGTCAACAGGCGCTCTCTGCCCGGTGTCCTGGATGTTGATATTGACATTAGATGGTCATAATAAGCTGTATGCTTCCTCGCTTGTACGCTAAATAACGACATGGTAGTCGGCTGCTAAAAATTAAAACGTTAAAATGAGCTGGCTAGCTAACGGCAACTCCTCTCCGGTTACTTTTCTTACAATACACGGCATAAAAAATATATAACGTCAAGACGGACGCAAGAACTGCTCGATATGTTAGTTAAAAATGAATAGAAATCCATCCGAGTAATGTTGAGTCGTGTCTAAGCGAACAGAGCGGCTTTTGTTTATTATTATTGTCCCCTCATCGCTTCCGCCATCGCCCGCTTCAATTTTCAAACTGACTCCGCGAGTGACAGCTGATTGGCTGAATTCTCGGAAATCGTTACGTCACGGCATGGAGATCGCGTCTAGAAGGGAACCCCAGAGCCGTGAAAGATCTCGCGAGAGTAATAAATTTAATCTAAATCTGGAGCTTTCCTTAAGCCGAATCAAGTGTTTAATAGCCCTAAACATACCTAGTTTTTTAAACACAACAATGTTACATTATAACACATAATTAGTTTCTACCAGGTGATCAATGTCGAAAAAAAGCGTACAAATATCGCGAGAGTTACTCCAATTAAGGGATCCCTTTGACCCTTCATGGACCGGACATGTAGGTACCTAAAACTGACGCTCTGTGGCAGCATAATCAAGGGTATTCTGGTCTGTAGTCGTACATGCACAGAAAACTGTGATGCTGTAAACGGTTATATGGTTGAATCCCAGTAGAGAATTTGTGTTACTCATACTTTCCATTCTAAAATTAGCACTTTACCGTTACAAAAAGTGACGTAAACTCCATAGCTGAGACCTGTGCTGGACAGGATAGAGGCCCTTTTTAAAACTGAAAAAGAAACAGAAAAAAGACAATGTATCTTTGTAATCCAAGATAAGAGGTGGTTTGTTTGCATTTAACTTTTTTCATTCAATTTGATTCTCCTAAATGAATGAGTTAAAACTTTAAAAAAAATAAATGTCTCTGCTTAACAATAGACAAAACCAACGAATGGGTATGTAGCCTAATAAAATGGTGATTTTCAAATAAACAGTGTAAACACCCATAAACCTAGAATGTTAGCTGGTTATATAAATGAAATTACAATTACTTTTTTTTCAAATTTTCATATTTGGCTCATGTGCCACCAATTGAATGGGCCTGCCATATTTAAAACAAAGCTGTATGCAATATGATTGAAAAACCTCCAGAAAAGGATATTAAGTGGACCCTAAGTTTGAAGTTGTCAGTGTTATGCTGGAAAAAAAATATGGCATCATAGACTGACTGGACTACATACCGTATCTCATTGGTACTTCTTCAAAGGTGCTATTACTTATATTAGCACTAGTATTTTTCATGGTTGTCAGTCATCAACATAAACACAAGTACACCACAGCAGTGACCTGGGTTGAAGACTCTGGATTAGAGAGGATAATTCCTCTATGTGAATGAAATGTCTTACTTTAATAACACAAGACATTTATTCAGAATACATCAAAATTACATTTGTTCAATAAAACAATATATAACCAAAATATTTAGCATTTACTAAACAAACACAGCACCAGTGCAGGCATGTTCAGAAGAACTTGCTACTTTTTGCGACGATCGTGTTTCCGTATGATGTCTAACAGATTGTTCTTAGTGACCAGCACATCATCAGACCCCTGCTTGGTTTTCTGTTTCTCTCTCCTCTGCTGCTCATGGAGGTGGGGTGAGTTGAGGAGCTGAGGGGGCAGGATGGATCCTGTGGGTTTGACCCTGTTCACCACCTCCAGGAACAACCGCTTGTTATTGTTGTTGAGAAAAGTGATGGCTGTTCCTCTGTGTCCCAGCCGGCCTGCCCTGCCCACCTGAACAGAAAAATAGACATTTCCCATCTTCAAAACCATCCATTTGTATACAGTGAATTCCCTAATTTAGTTGTCATTGACAAAGTATTTGATATTTACTTAAGGATGCAAAATAAGATTCAATAATCATTAATAATTTACCCATTAATAATTACAATTAATGAAGCTTGATTATTGGAAAGTGAAAATAGTGTAAATGAAGTTGAACTTTACCACTTTGTCACTGTTCTGCTCTGTGTATTACTAACCTGATGGACATATTCATCCATTGTGTTTGGCATGTCAAAGTTGACCACCAATCTGACGTTGGCAAGGTCCAGTCCTCTGCCCAGCACACCTGTACTGATCACAACTTCAAAGTCTCCATCCAGAAGACCCTGAGGACACAACAGAGCAAATGTTACACTGTCAGAAATATTCAGCAAATGTTATGAATTACCCAGTTTTCACCATTGATGTGAAATGTGAGAAACATCAGTATTACAACTTATTTTTGTTGTTGCAATTTTTACTTGCTCCTGCAATTTCTTTGCCAAAAAAAAAGCCTAAAAAGACACATGCATCACAATTTTTTGAAAAAGGATGCAGTAAAATCAGGCATTTTAGGCCACAACAATCAAAAAAAAAAAAAACTAGCAAAATCCTTAAAAAAATATTTATGATGCAGGATTTTAAGAAATTTAACAATCAACTCTGCTGGATCTAGCGGTTGGTCCATCTATATGAATAATCAACCCCGAGAAATTTATTTGACATTATAGTGGATGTTCTGAAGTTTCAAACGATACCAAATATACATCTAAACACATCAAATTGTGTATAAAATGTGTATAAAATGGTGCAGAACAGTGTATTTCCATCTGATGTAATGTTAAAACCATATAAGAATGACACCAGCTTGAATGGTTTTAAATATGAGTGGCCTCAATGAGATGTTGAAACAAGCAGAGACAGAACATGGAACAATGAGGATTTTTTTCTTCTGAACACAAGGAAAATTAATTGGAGATTTAAGAGGAAAATAGACCATTAAGAGGTTAAGAGGCTTCAACAGGAAAGTTGATCCACTGTTGAACATTATCCAAATTAAATCTGGATCACTTTGAGCTTTGTCTAATTGCATGCAATATACTGATAAACAGAGTTAAGTCTGTTAAATCTCAGCTTTTGGTGTCTGTGGTCGTCCAGCTAAGTTATTCCAGATACACACTCTTGGACTCCAAACACACTGTTTATTTATCCACACTGTGCATGTTCTGGCTGCCCCTGGCCTCACCCTGAGGATACGGTTGCGTTCCCATTGGCTCTTGTCAGAGTGGATTGCCACAGTATTGAGGCCTGTCACCTTGGCGACCGCCTCGCACAGCAGATCAGCCCCAAGTTTACAGTCGACAAACACCACCACTGGAGGCTGGTACAGCTTACTATCCTGAAACAGCACAGGGAAAAACAAAGGAACATGGTGACATTACATTTTTTTTTTTTTGTTTCATTTTAGAACATTTATATATTTCTCCATACAGATATTTCAGTAACTCTATATGCAGACTGACCCACTACGACTATTTGATATTTGAGTTTTAAAATTTTCGTTTACCATCAACCTGCAAGTAAAGACCGCGCAATTAATCTTAGCATAATTGAAATCACAATATAGCTAACTGCAATATCCAAGTCACAGAAACTGCAATTTTTATGGCAAAAAAGCATTATAATGAATGAAAATAAAATGAAAATACAGTAGTGCTGGAGAGATGCCCTGACCTACAAATCTTGTTGTCCAGACCTAAGAAAACCAAAAAATGATCATTCCCACTAATCTTGAATCGTATCGCAAACACAATATGTGTGAAAATAACCACAATATGATTTTTTTTTTTTTGCCATGTGCAGCCCTAACCTAAAGTTAAAGAACAAAATAAACTGGCTTGGTTTCGTGTAAGTCATTGGACACTAGAGGCTGTTTCCCAATCATGTGAAGAGATTAAAAAGGAGAAAATCCGCCAGCAGATGGCAGTCATGGCTCTCAAGCGGGCAACACATACTTTCCAAGAAAAAAAGCATATATAGTAAGGTGGCTGGCATGCCTAAAAGAAGATTACATTAACCTGTTTAGCTATATTTCAGGTTTTCTGCAATTAAAAGACACTTATCAGCAGATGTAAGCTTAAGCATGGCCACGTGTACTGTCAGGAATGTGAAAACTTCCCCTATTATCAGGTCCCAATTTATTTCTTGTAATTCATACCTGGACATGAACTGCTTTTCACAGCTTAGATAGATGTTTTTACTCTCAAATCCAAATAGTTATTTCCCACACTGACACTGACTGAAAGTTATAATGATGGGGCTTCTCGCAGCTCTTGGTCTATTGCTCTGGCTCCAACTTGCGAGAACATGCTATGCCTTTCTGACTTGAGCTTGAGCTCCTTTTCATATACCGTACTTCAAGAGCTGCAACAATATGAAATGACCGTTCAGATAATTTCTGAATCATATCCACTCCAAAGGTTTGATTTTCTTGGGGAGTCCTGTCCTAATAGCCCTCCAATTCCACAGTACTCCTGCAGAACCCACCACTGTTCCCTCTTCAGAGACAGTAGCCTTATACTCTGAGCTGCATTAAATAACAGGAGTCATGAATAACTTGGCTTAAAAACAATTACCATCACAACCATCCTCAGAGAAGTAGCCCCTGTTACTTACACAATGGTCTAACAACACTTCTTCACCGGTTTAACTAAAGCAGATTCTTCCTGTCCTGCCCAGTATAAATGGTGCAAGCCATTGCTGGGATTCCTGGAGTGGGGCCATGGCTCAGGGCCCACCCACTTCCTCCAGACGGGGGCCAGGGCTGCAGCAATGGCTGTCTAAATATGGTGTAGTGGGGAGACTGGTCTTGCTTTAAACAGCCAGTTAATAAAATACCAAGCTGGTACCAGTGCGTATCATGACTGAGTGATAAATCTACTATAAAATGAAACTGAGATAATAACCCACTTTCTATGTTTGCCCCTACCAAAGCACTTTCTGGTTCTTCAGAGGATAATTAGACTTGGTCTTACATAAAAAAGAAAACTGCTGACCTCTTAAAGAAAGCCTATGTTGGCAGTGGGAGTGAGTTTAAAATGATACTCCACCCAAAATCTATCTTTTAAGACTTTAAGTGGGAACCATTAGACTTGCTGTTAAAAAGGAGACTATGCTATTTAAACATACCTCTTTTACTCACTGTTATACAATCCAAACCTCATGTCTATAACTTACATTGAGGATCTCAAACAGCTTCTTCTTCTTCGAGGGTTCCTCTACCCACAGGAGGATCTGCCTCACATTGGCACAGGGCTGGTTCTTCTCTCCAATAATGATACGGACGGGGTCACGAACCAACCGGGCAGCCAGCTCCTCCGTCCCTGCGGGGATGGTGGCTGAAGCCAGCAGAGTCTGGCGTTCTTCGGGGACTTGATCCAAAACCTCCAGCACCTGCTGCTGGAAGCCCATCTTCAACATTGTGTCGACCTACAGGATACACCACAGACCTTTTTAAAACCATTATGAATACAATTTAAGACCTATTTCACATCCACAATGGCAAAAAAAATACATTCAGAGTTTCGAGTAGTGGTTATTGTCAAAATCATATTTTAGACTTTTTTAAGGCCTAAAACCAGATTATTGGATTTTAGACTTTTTAACGACCTGCAGAAACCCTGAATACATATGAACTTTTCAAAAGTATATAATTTCTACATGTTAAACAGCACTTAAATGAATACTTGACCTCATTTACGGCAGCAAAATTAAAAGATTTTTCACAACTATTCGTAAAATCCTCAGTTTTACAGCCTGTTTTGGGATATTACATAACTGAACTATCATATCATAATCCTCATCATTAGAGCTGCAACAATTTGTCAATTAGTTGATTAAAAGAAAATTAATTTCCAACCATTTTGATAATTAATTGTTTCAATCTTTTTTCAAGCAAAAATGTCAATGTCCAGCTGCTTAAATGTAAGGATTTGCTACATTTCTTTGTCATTTATGAGAATAAATGCAGAGTATTTGATTTTTGGACAGTTGGTTGGACAAAAGAAGCAATTTGAAGATGTCATTTAGGACTCTAAGAAACTGTGGTGAGCATTTTTCACATTTTTTTTAAATCATGAAAATAATCGGCAGATTTATTGATAAGGAAAATAACAGTTAGTTGCAGCCCTACTCATCATTATGACGAATTCATTTCAAAACTTCTGCTGTATCACCACAAATGATGGTTTTCATTTAATTTTCAGTTGATCAAAAAATTAAAGTACAGGTACTTTTAATAAAACTGATTAATATAACCTTTCAGGATCTTTTGTTCTCAAAACCACAGAAAAAGTTTTTTTCACCCTTTAAGTGTGAAACTTTTGCACTGTTTGCCATACCTCATCAACCACCACAACCTTCACTTTGTCCAGTTGTAATGCCTTCTGCTTCAAGATCTCAAGGAGTCGCCCAGGGGTGGCTATGATAATCTAAAGGGGATTAGAAGAAGAACGGTTGAAGACCCAAAAAGTGTTTTGCTTGGGGGAGGAGAAAGTTGCTGGAAAAACAGAAACTGTACTTTGATGCTTCTTTTGAGGCGGTGGAGTTGTGGGGGAAGCGGCATGCCGCCCACCAGCAGCGCAGTTCTCATGTTGGGGAGCCCTATCACCAGCTCCTTGGCCTGTCTCTCTATCTGAATGGCCAGCTCCCTGGTGGGGGTCAGGATGAGAGCCACAGGGCTGCTCACGCTGTGTGCTGGTTGCTACACGAAGAAAACATATAGCATCTCATTAAATATGCAAGCCTAAAAGCCATTAGATGAAGCAAATAATGTCCACAGTCCAAGTCTAGATGTGACATAGAGATGTTTTCTGAATAATTAAACACTAATAATGTATTTCTGTGATATTAAGCTGTTCCCCTTGAGAACAAATATGTTCTTTTGAGTTGCTACATAAGCAGCCTGACTCAAATCTCTTCATTTTATATACTTGAAATGCAAACACACTCTTTAATAATAATCATGATCATTCTCTAGACTTTGCAGGTTACTTTTAATTTTGCCCAAAAAACCTGAGCTGTGCATTTTATTTACTGATAGGCACTTGTAAAACTGGTAATTAAGAAGCTTGGGGAAATTCTTTTTAAGAAAAAGAACAAACCAGCCAAAAGAAAACTGAAGCAGACAAAACTAACTCTCGATGCAACATTTTGGTAGAACTTTGCATGACATTATAACAACAATCGTTACACCACAGTTCTCAGAATAGTTAGTACGACTGCTCTAACACATTTTCAAAAGGTTACTTCAGTTCAGTTTAGTTTTACATTTATGCAACATAACTAAACTTTCTTTTTCAAAACATCTGATGATGCAACATGCCCACAGATAAAATGTCTCCTTAAGAATTACTCAGTCAGTACTGCTGTTTAATAGCTAGAGAGACAAGGGCATGGATCAAATTGTGCTAAAACCTGATATTTTTCCACAAATTGATCCTATACCAGGACATGAATGTGCCCTGCAAGTTGCAACAAAATACTTTATGACATGCTGAGCATTAAAACACATCTTTCCCGCTTAAAACAATATCTTCTTTTATCTGGGCTATAGTGATGAGAGGACCTGTTCGTTTAAGTAAGCGAGCACGCATTTTGGCACTCATTTTGCTTTCAAGGAGGATGGCATCCCCCCCCTCATATCACCTACTGGCTGCTGGACTGTAACTGTATTTGATTTTCCAAGTTGTGCAAGCACATTCATTTAAACTAGTGATGGCAAACATGCACTGTGCCTTCACAATCCACAGATATGTAAATGAGATACCAGGCTAATCTTTTAAAATTAAAGTTTGTTTCCTCTAGATAAAATTTCCTATAGATTAAAAAGTAGCTTACTGTGTGTATGAGTAGGTTCATGGTATGAATCTAGATAAATTTAAATGAATTTGATGCATTACTGTACCTCCAGTGCCCTCACTACCACTGGCAGCAGGAAGGCTACAGTCTTCCCTGAGCCTGTGTCAGCACTGGCAATCACATCCCTGCCACTGAGACCAACAGGCACCATCTGCATCTGGACCGGTGTCGGTGCCTCATATCCAGCCTGTTTCAGGTTGCTACCAAGCAAGGTAGGGAAGCCACAGTGTTCAAACTCAATGATGGGTCTCCT
>JAJHUR010025788.1:0-16890 GCA_027495735.1 Lutjanus campechanus | reverse complement strand
GTACACTGGTGTTACTGATCATCACGGGAACAAATGCAGTGTGGTGGAGCTTCAACAGCACCAAAAAGTGCCAAAATGTAAAACTATAAAGTGGAGGGTTAGCAAACAACAGTATGAACTCCTGTGAATGATGCGTCTTTGTCGGTACATATTTTAAAATAAGCACAGTTTCACAGACTCACACTCAAGAAGGGAGCTATGGGAGCTGTGGGAGCTGTGGGAGGTGGGCCCAACTGGGATCTGAGGGCATCACTCTTCGTTTTTAAATATACATTTCTTGACGTTCATACAGACCCTACATGTCACGTGTACTCTAATGCTGAAGCCTTGTTACATAAGAAGTTTCAAGGTGTGTGCTTTCATTGCTGGTATTGAAGGAAATTATAGTGTCTAATATTAGAGTAATCCTTCTCTTCCTTTTGTTAACACAGTGGTTATGCTGTCGAGGTATGAGAGGTTTCAGAGAGGTGACTTCTGTGTAAGAGCGCCACACCTCAGTATTTAATTTTTTAGAAGCTCTGACACATCAAACAACTTAAAAAGAATACATACCAACTAAACTGATTCACATTTCCTCATGCTGCCTTGTGTTAAAAGTATAAACTTACAGCAAAGACGAGAGCCGACCGGGAGACCGGAGGATTTTGAATCCAGAGCGTAGGGTGTCCGGATCTCCTCCTGCAGAAAAATTTCACTTTCATAGACATTGTTTGCTGCAGTCTGGTGACTTTTAAAGAACGACTGCAAACAGATGATTTATAACTGATACCTGACTGACAGACTGGAGCATTTAGCTTTACTTTGTTCAATTTCAAATTTTGATCACAATAACACATAAAATGAATTTTTAACTAATGTTTTTCTAAAGGTATATCAGGCCAAGCAGAAACAGGTTGAAAAGGGAAAAAATGGTGTGAAAATATGTCAAAAATCAGGAGAAACATGAGAAAATTCTCACCTGGGAGGGAATCGGGAGAAGGCAATGAAAGAAAAGAGTCTCCTGGGAAAATCAGGGGGTTTGTCAAGTAGGCCAACAACTGGTTGCGTTATATTTATTTAGCTGCCACGTTTATCCAAAGCACCTTTTGCAAGGAGCACATTCAGTCATGTGGATACTAGCGCTGCACTGACAAGAATCTGGCGATACGATACGAATCACGATACAGGGGTAAAATATTGCGATACTGTAATCAAGGTGATATTACTTTTTTTTTTAAATCTAATTTTGGCAAAACTGTCTTAATGTAAAAATACAATACACACAAAATCTGAATCAGGGTGTAAACAGCCACACTGGATATTCCACTGTGTGCCCAGTTGAACAGTAACACTTACACTTACTGTCCAAAATGACAATATACCAGGAAACTGGTTTACACTAAACCAACTTTTTAAAATGCTTGGAAACATCTTTAATGAGTTCATTTTTTTAAATCTAATTTCTGCTTTTGATAACCTGTACACAGCGACCGATGAGGAGGGAAACATTTCAACAGAGAGAACTGTGACTTGTTTTTCAAAGAAATTATGACTGCCTTCTGACTGATCAGCAGTTTCATCTGATGTTCTGGGTCTCACCTCGCAGTCAGAGCAACACGTGTAGCCGACATGAGCTGACATGAAATTTAAGCAAGAATAATTCCTCCAAAACCTCCACATGCATTTTTCTCCTGTTTGTCTTCAGGTGGAGCTTCCTCTTTAGATCAAAAAGCATCTACCACAAAAGCACATCACACGGCCTTTTATACTTATTCATATTTTACTATTTGATGCAGGGGTGTACAAGGTACGAGGCACCATTAGTGTTTTACCTACAGTAGGTGGTCAACAAGTTTTGAGAAGCAGAGAGGAGCACCAACACGGAGGCTAAGCAGTGTACTTCTGTGAACAGGGTCAGCAGCAAAAAGTATTTTAGTCACAGGGAGGGTTACTTTAAAAATATATTCTGATACAATTAAAAAAAATCAGTAACCTAATTCAAGTATCGCAATCAGAGCCGGCTGGCCCATTAGGCAATATAGGCAAATGCTAAGGGCGCCGTGGCCTCCAGGGGGCGCAAAAAAATCGGGAAAAAATTCACCTTCAATATAATTATATTAAAACTAGTTATTACTATCAACTCTTAAAATGGAAAAGCTAACAGATTCAAATGTAAAGCAATGCCCAATTAATATTACTACAAATGATAATACCAAACAATAATTATTTGTTATTTGTTAAGCATGTAAACTGGGTGACATGTTATCTTATAAATTAAAGACCAATGCTATTCGATTTCTTTTGTAAGCGTATATAAATCGCCGATGGAGGGGGGGCGCCATTTAAAATCTCACCTAGGGCGCCACATTGGGTAGGGCTGGCTCTGATCGCAATATTAAAGTATCATAACATTATTACTTTTCGCTGCTTTTCGATTACCAAATATGGTGAAATTGTTTTTCTTAATGTGATATTTTATGTTCGTTGTAGGTTTATTATTTTTTGGTCCAGCAGTTCCTTCCTTTGTTGTGCACAAATGCACATTAATTAATAGCAGTAATTATACACCTCTAAGTGCACTTTTTACGTATGTTATTCACACTCAGACTTTAAGTTAACTGTCATAAACCTATTCTGTAACAATTTAATAATCCGTAACTGTAAAGAGGAATGACCTCCTGGGTAAAACCAGAAGTAATGAGTCTGGGTGTTATCTTAGACTGTGAAGTAAGTTTCACTCCCCACATATATAAACTGACCAAGGTGGCATTTTTCCACCTCAGAAACATTGCCAAGGTACGGCCATTCCTGACTCAGCAAGATGCTGAGAAACTGATTCATGCTTTCGTCTCAGTCAGATTGGACTATTGTAACGCAGTTTTAGCCGCATTGCACTGGCTCCCTGCCTCCGCCAGAATTGACTGTTCAGTTGGCTGTCTGATAACAAGATAAAGCTGTGAAAATATTCTGAATATAGTGCACGCTTAAACTTGATTTTTTTTAAAATCTTTTTTAAAGTATGTTTTGCTGACCCTGTCCACAGCAGTACATTGCTTAGCTTCCATGCTGGTACGCGTCTTTGCCTCTCTAAACTGGGGGCATGCCGACCGCCATCTGCTGCAGGTAATACACTGAAACAAATAACCCAAACCATCTCTTTACTTATTGGGTGTTTTTCTTAAAGGTATTCTCTGCTTAATCCCCTACAGTTTTGTTACTTTTGTCTCCATCTTAACAAAGATTAAGTGAGATTTCTGGTGCATTACTGGGTTGTCGTTATAAAAGCATTATCACACAATAACACCAGATGAAAGGTGCCCAATCAGCTCCTTGCAGATGTATTGTATCATAGAGGCCAGGGAGCGGGAAAAATCATGTGTTTCTGTGAATTTCAGGTCTTGTCAGCGTAGATCTGGAGGGCGTTAACCAGCTGTGTGTGTGTGTGTGGAAACAGTGTCCTCATCTGCCCTCTGCTTTACAACACACCACCATGAGAGAGACAAAGAGGAATGCAGCGTATCCAGTGTCTTCCCTCATCCTCAGATGTGGCTTCCCATCTGATATGGCGATAAAGCATGAAAAAAAACTAAATAAATGCTCAATTTCGTCCTCTTTCTATCTGCCTTTCTCTCCTCAAACACGGTTTTTTTGCACTCCCTCTGTCTCTTTTTGTCCGTTTACTCTGCGCTGTACTCACAACGCGTTGCAAATGCACTCACGCAAATTACAATTGACAAAATTTAAGTGGTTATACAGGTTTATCTTTTGTGCTTCTGAGCTGCAGCCGGTTGTTGTGATCTTGTTTCATTTTCTCTAGGTTTTTTATTTTGCTTATTGTGTTATCTGATACAGTTGAAAGGGTTTCTGCTGCATGACTGGAAAATCACCCGTTTTATCAAGTCATTCGATCTGGTGCTCATTTGACTTCCATGTAAAAAGAACAGAGTAGATAAATAAAGGGTTTCCAGTACACACGGTCAGAAATAAAACAGAATTTGGGAAGCCAATGCAAAAAAAAAAAAATGTTGATTTTGCTTTTTGTTTTTTTCTTTTATCTGCTTCTTCATACAAATCAACCAATTAAAAGCTCATGGGATTATACAGAATTCAAACTTTATTCAAATTTCATTAAAGATGCCTGTTTTATACATTAATGGCTCTGCTTATCATGCTGGATTTGTATATATGATGAATCAAAAAGTGATGCAACACATGAGAGTGAAGGAGCCTCTACAGGAAACTGAGGAGAAGGAACACGCCTGCAGCAAGAGTCTCTTCTTACAGGCTTTGTCATGACAGGTTTATGGGTTATTTGTCTTCAAGATGCAATATTGAAAAACTGCATCATCATCAGCAACATTAAATAAATAAATAAATTCCAGCTTGGCATAGTTTGCATGCATGTACACGTAATTCTTTTTAAATACCATACAGTTGCCCCCTTTTTAACCGTGGAAGGCATTTTGTCCAAGGGATCAGTCTGTTTTGGCTAAATCAGTCATTTTGCTTCGTTGTAGGTTTATTAATTGTTGGTTACATGTAATCTGTTACTCCCAAAGCCTGGCGACATTTAGAATATTTTAACTGCTTTACCTCGCCATTATACAAGCCAAGTATCACTCTGTTCTCGCCAAACATGGAGGAAACCAGAAGTTTTACCTCACATAACACAGGAGCTGCTGGTCGACCGCTGCCTTGTTCGGTTAGTTTGTTTATGTTATTGTGAGACTTCTGTGAATCTAAACGAACTCTTTAAAGTTGAGATGAAATGAAAACTGTCTTTTTATTACACACACATTTAACAACATATGCTAAAAATGAAATCTACAAACATCGGTCTCTTTGTATTTTTATGTGAAGGTCATACTGAAACTAAATGTGGTGGGTTTACGTAAACTAGAACCAACCAGTTTCAATCAGTCATATCATGACATCCCCTTGTCAATCTGTCAAACTTGTAGCGGTGCAAAGCTAAGGCAGAATCATTAGTTAACTCGTAGCAGCAGTATATCGGTGTGTATTTGGGTGCTCGCCAAGTCAGCTACTGTACAAAAACACAACCTGATGACTCTGTTTATTCATCTTTCTGGTTTTCCCTCTGATGTCCTCCAGCTGTTCCGGGTTTCTGCTGTGAAACTCGGAGCTGTGACTGAAACTCCAACTGAAACTCGGCTGTGTTCTCTGCAGTGAACACAGCCAGTCCGGGACTGAACCTGACCTCTGAGGCCACTGAGGTCATTTACAGTTTCCTGATGCTTTCCTGGGCATCCTGATAGCTTTAGTTGTTGCTAAAGTCGCTAACCGCTACGGTCGCTACCGCTGCAACACGTCCCTGTGCTGCCTGTATTTACAGGAAACACCGAAGTCGCACAATAACACAAACTAACAGATGAAGGCAGCTGTAGACCAGCAACTCCGATGTTCTCTGAGGTAAAATGAGCGATTTTGCAGAAAAATTAGCTTGTACAGTTCATAGCTTAGCTTCCAGGCTAGTTCTCCTCTCTGCTTCTCCACTGTGTCAGCCATCATCTTCTGTAGGTAATACACTGACTATGGTTAAGTACTGCACACAACCTGACTTCAGATAATCTGAACTATCCTTTCAAGTTTCAATTGTTAGAATAATCTTATTGCACAACAGCATTCTGTATCGGCTTGTTCTGACAGTTACGCTGACTGAAATACAAAACTCTATGTGATGAAATGATCCACACATCAAAAGACAAAGAGGCAAACAGAGACATATTTGCAATCTTTGGAAGCTTGAGGATCTCTAGAATTTAAAATAAAGTTCTGTGGGTTTGAATGAAATCTGCACAGCCTGAGTTTGTAATGACTGCGACGTGAAACAGCTTCTGTCATCAGCCTTTTGTTGTAAACGCTGAGGTGTTAAATGTTGCATGTTTATTGAAACAATAGTCCTTTTCTGACAATTTCAAATCTTTTTGTTCATTTGTATCTTATTACTTGTATAAAATGTATGTATTTTCAATAGAATAATACAAAAGGATTATATAGAAAACACTGGGATTTTTGTTGGGAAATGACAAACCTCAAAGTGCATTTACATGTATAGTTTACAGCACATCCTTTCAATTACATTTTCTTTAAAAGGGCCAGATTTGCAAAAAGTAAAAATGCCAAGGGGCCGGACGTTTGCATGTTCTGTGCGACCTGTGAAGTTAGCAGTTTAAATCAGGTAAAAACAACGCATGTTTGTACTTCTTCTCCACTCTGGAAGAGTGCACTTTTGTGATCCTAGATTAGAAGAAACATGATGTTGAATTAAACACAGAGTTGCATTTAACACTTAACTTTTTAAAATGATAAATGTTTCTGTGTTTATGTACAGACATGACAAATGAACGGGCTAATTAGCCTACTAAAAAATGACGATCTTCTAACAAATAATGTAAATAAACATAAACATGTTAGCAGGTTATCAAAATAAAATCACAATATGACTTTTTTTCATATTTATAAATGATCAAAGAGCAGACTGAAGGGTTGTTAAAGGTTCAGTGAGCGGGGTTTACAGTAACTGTCTTGAATCACTTATTTCCCTGAAGCTGTTCATCTGTCTGAGATGAAATATGTTTAATTTAATGACAGTAATGCGTCATTGGTGGTTGGATTTAGGCCAAGTTTGGAGTCAAATGTTGATTTATAACAGCAGAATGTGAATCAGGTGCTAAACAAGGTGAAGATGCTACTGTACATGTCTGCTTGTGGGTTTTTTGTGCCAGAGGACTGATCGAGTGTATTTGGGGATATTTAGCAATTTTTTTTCTACAAGTGGTTGGGTTGTACTGAGTAGATGGGTGGACTGTGAATTATGCTGCAGGAGTGGTTTGAACGTTTTTTTATGAGCGAGCAAACACAATGCTTTTAAGCCGAGTGCTTCGTTCTCAAAGCGTAAACTGTGGGTGGAGTCAAATTTTTAAGTCATTGCTCACGGTATGATTGTTTAATTAATATATACATAACAAAAGTTACATAAACCCATTTTAAGAGGTATAATTAAATTTTAATCATCGAAAATAGTTTTGTTTCTCCAGCCTGTGACCCTCCTTAAAATTCAGATCGTTGCATAAATCGTAAACAAAAGATTTCTTCGCAAAATCTTGTACTTTTTTGAGTTGATTTTCCAAGTCTGTACTTTTACTTGTACTTAAGTACGTCTCATTTAAACTTATTTTGTCTGGCAACGCTATTTGTTGAGTAAAACAGTTTGTAATAATGAAAGTGAAAAAAATAACATATTCAGAAGGAACTGAACAGGACTGATGTCTTGACTGATGAACACATTGTTGGTTTTGGTCTTTTCGATTTTGTTTACAAAAAGAAAATTAAAGAATAACAACACCAGCCTTCTGCTAAAGACAGCAGGCAGGTTATCCATCCAGCTGTGTTAAACCTCCACGCTGCTGATGGAGTTATTATGCAAAACTCTGCAGGTATGTTTAATAGCCGACATGGAATTTCTCCAACTGACATTTGTTTAACATGCACGAGGAACTGTCTCTACTCTTTCATCGCAGCCCGACATGCTCCGCTGCTATACCTATTATTATTCTCTGCAATTATGCAGGCCAACCAGTGGGACGACCTAGACCAGATCAGAAAAGTTTATTTACCGTGAACACGGTCCGTATCAGTGCTGAATTTTCTCACGGTTTATAATCACACATGAGCCAACGGTACGGTACAGACAATAACGCCCCAGTGTTTTTTTGTTTTTATCTCAACTCTGCTCCAATCAAGTTTGACAAGTGAATCCCCACCTGTAATAACAAACTGCCAAACGAAAGTTTTCCTCATTATGTGGAGAAACTTTAGACATGATGTGAACTGTCTGCCAAAATACACTGATTTGTATCACGTTTTATAATACTCAAAATAACGGTAACACTGCTCGTATAATATTTATAATTCCTCCGTAGAACATTATTTATATTTTTTACCTGCTTCTCACAATATTCATAATAACTGTTGCACTAATTATAGTGCAGACTGCTTAGAGCTTTTGTTCCTGCACACTCTGCACATAAATAACAAACAAACTTGAACTTGTGTGCTCCCAGTCTTTGTAGCAAACAGTCTTTATAGTATCACACAGGTGCCATGTGAGAAAAATACAATAAACTAATTTTTCACCCCAAAATTATTATTTTCCCCCCTGGCTTGTATAATTTTGGTGTGAGTTGCAGAGTTTTGGAGATATGACCGACTTATTTCCAGCATAATGGAACTAAATGGCGCCCAGTTTGTGCTCATAGCACCAAAAAAATTACATTTGAAAATCCCAGCAGCAATGTTTCTTTACAGAAATCATGACCTAGTTACTGAAGATAATCCGCAGCAAGTAGCTGTGAGCAGTTTCATGTAGGAGCCACTTTCTTTCTATGGTAGAATCTACCGGAACTACTTTCTATCTGCTAGAAAGAAAGAAGTTTTTACATGAGTCTGATACTCAAGATGAACCATCTTCTTTTCGAGGGGGTCCAACACAAAAAGTTTTAGGCAGGTGTGAAGAAATGCTGTAAAGTAAGAATGCTTTCAAAAATATACGATGTAATTGTTTATTTTTTTTATCAATTTAAAAAATGCAAAGTGAGCAAACAGAAGAAAAATCTAAATCAAATCAATATTTGGTGTGACCACCGTTTACCTTCAAAACAGCATCAGTTCTTCTTGGTAAACTTCCACACGGTTTTTGAAGGAACTCGGCAGGTAGGTTGTTCCAGACATCTTGGAGAACTAACCACAGATCTTCTGTGGATGTCGGCTGCCTCAGATCCTTCTGTCTCTTCATGTGATCCCAGACAGACTCAATGATGTTGAGATCAGGGCTCTGTGGGGTTTCAGACCATCACTTCCAGGACTCCTTGTTCTTCTTTATGCTGAAGATGGTTCCTAATGACATTGGCTGTATGTTTGGGGTTGTTGTCCTGCTGCAGAATAAATTTGGGGCCAGTCAGACGCCTCCCTGATGGTATTGCATGATGGATATGTATCTGCCTGTATTTCTCAGCACTGAGGAGACCATTAATCCTGACCAAATCCCCAACTCCATTTGCAGAAATGCAGCCCCAAACTCCACCATGCTTCATTGTTCCCTGCAGACACTCATTATTGTTCTGCTCTCCAGCCCTTCAGCGAACAAACTGCCTTCTGCTACAGCCAGATATTTCCTGCACACATAAAGGTGTAAAGGCCATCATTTACCGGTCCACCCAAAATATACAAACACAAAACCACAGAGAAAATAAGTAGGAGGTAGAAACCACAGAACATATAGTGCAATAGTAGTAGTAGTAATAATAATAGGGAAGACTTACAAGGGAAAAATGTTCAATATTAGGACATTAGGACAGGAAGACATCACCAAAAGCAGCATGATGTTTGCAAAAACAATAATAATGAATTCTTAAAGAGGCAAAATGAGTTAACTGTTCTTATGTCAGTGTGCAGATTGTTCCAGTCAGAAGGAGCTTTGTATTTAAAGGTGCATCTGCCAATTTTACTTTACTGATTCTGGGAACAAAGAAGAAAGGTTGCTGAGTGTGTCTAAGAGAGTGTGAGGGATTGTATGGTATTGAATCTTGTTTGTTGTAGATGTCAGGGACAATTAAAATGGGTACAGCTGAAAATAAATTGAAGCAAATAATAAATGTCTTCTTGCACTGAGGGGTAACCAGTTCAAAGTAAAGTTTCATATGTGGAGCAGTGATGAGTTCAATAAGGACACTTTGAGATAAATCTGCAGAGACTGTAGATAACATTAAGTTATGTATGTTTTGCTCTTGTTAAAGTTTATTATTGACAAATCTGATTAACTTAGTCTGGAGGAGCTGTTACCTCTGTGCACGCTGCCATATTGCCACAATAAATCTATCGGCAATAAATATCGTCTATCACTACTGTATTTCAGTGAGAAAATGTTTATCCTTCCTCCTTCCTGGTTTTAGTTGCTATGTTTCTGACTGGGAAACATAACAGCTGAATCATTCCTATTGTCTGCTCCAGCAGCAGAAGAGCTGACCTCAGTGTGTTAGTTTCAATACTGGGCACAAAAGAAAATGCAGCAAACGGTGGAAAGAGTTAATCACAATTTCCTTGAGTCTAAAGTGACGTCTTTGATTTGCTTCTTTAGTCCAGGTGTCAGCCTGAAGCTCAAAGACTCTGGAAGAGCAGCAAACTGAAGCTGAAGCAAGCAGGTGCTCGACATCTCTGACTGGAAAATGTTTGATCGATCAGTTGTCAAGGCGGTTGGCAATTAATCCTCTCCTGATCAACTGCTCGATGAAGTAACAGTAACACTGGCAGCTGCTCTGCTTTGGTTCATTCATAGGGTTCGAGGGTGAGGGTGGAGTGGGTTGGGGAAAAGGAAGCAAGGGAAATGAGGTGAGGCAAAGAAACATTTTGTCCTGCCTTGCATCATGTCACCTATTATATAAAATTATTGGTCACAGAAAAAAATGGGCATAAAAGACAGCTATTTTGTCAATTCTGTCATAATTTAGGATTTATGGTGGTTTATTTCATTTATAAGTGGTATAAATCTGGATCTTGCACACCAAAATTATGAAAATCTGTTGATATTTAGGAGATTTTGCTAAATAAGCAGTAAGACAAAACAACAAGTTTCTCTGTGACCCGTAAAGAACCACGTCCCAACTGCATCTGTGCCTCCAAATACAGTGATCCTCCAACTCCACACATCTGGTGAAGACTGAAGGCGTTCCTCATTAGTTTGTGTTAAAGATAAAGAGGGCAGGGACAGACGAATGAAGCATGTGCCAAAATTAGTGTCATCTGTCACCGCTGACGAAAGAAAGTGTGTTGCATCACTATTTGACGCTTGGAGCTGTTTAAAATAGTCTCATTACTTCGAGGAGTCTGGACTTATCTCAGACTCTATTTGTGCGAGTAGACTATCTTCATTTCCCAGGTATGGGTGTGGTGTTTTTTTGAGGACTACTATTCATTCCTGTCTTTAAAATAAATAAGCATGTGCATTGTTTTACAAACAATGAAGGGCAGAAGTACGTTAAGTTTATCATGTTGCATCCGGGTGGAGCGGAGCCTCTGAAATGCCAAGAAAATTACACAGCTGGATGTGTCACTTTTAAATAACAGCGTTATGGCCTTAAGTAAAAAAAATTCTGCCCCCTGATGTATTTTTAATGTAATGTCTCACAGGAGAAAATGCCCAGAATACTGATCTTGTAAAACATAGAAAAGCAACAAAACAAGGGCAGTGAATGAAATAAATCTGATAAGGATTTTGAAAAAAACAACAACGTAGGCGTCTCTCTTTGTCTGTTTGTTTGCTGGCTTATCAGATCACCGACTCCTTGAACGAAATAATCTGTTATTGAACTTTACTTCAGTGTTTTCTCTATTTTACTTTTGCTTCAAAATGTGTTTATTTTACTGTTTGTCTGGCATAAAAAAAACACTCAATTTTTTGATCACACACACGATCTTTACACTGGTTTATTACATGGCTTTGTTGAATACTCGATTCTGATTGGTCAGTCGCAGCATTCTAAGGCTGTTGCTATGTATAACAGACTGTTGTTATGAAGGACAGACCGTTGCCATGGACCGTTGCCACCACTAAAATCATTTTAGAATTAAAATTTTGTGTCAAATTATTGATTATTTTTAGCACATAACCATGTAACAAGCAGGATCATGTACAATAAACAGGTTGCTATTGCGAAATGTAGGCATAATATAATTTTAAAATTAATATTTTGTGTCACATAAAAACGTGCCAAATATTTTTTTAGTAAGTAACCACGTAATCAGCAGGATGATGTACAGTGAGCAGACCTGTGGTTATTGTGAAATAAACCCCTATCAGGATTTATTTCGCAATAACAACACACTCACTGTACATTATCCCTCACTTGTTACCCAGCTTTGTTACACACTTGATTCTGATTGGTCAGTTAAAGGTGTAGTTAGCGATGTGGGAGAAAACGAGTAGAGAGGTTGTTGATATTTGAAGTGTAAACGAATACAGACCCACCCCTCTCTTCATACTCCACCCCGGGCTCTACCCCCGAAGTTCATGGACGCGCATTGTCATGGAAACGGCCGTAGAAAACTAAAGCAGCAGTAAAGCAGCTGAAATAGCCAAGTTGTGGGTTAGCACACTGCTAAGCCGCAAAGCTAAGGTTAGCTGACCCGTCAGACAACTGCACCCACAACTCGACTGCTATTATAAATAGATAACATCACAACAACAGTACATTTTAGCAGATTAGACAATATGATGAATGCCCGACGGCTGTTACTGTTATGTGAAGCACCGCAAAACTAATGTTGCTCACCTGTCCAGCAGAAAGACGGCGACCTCCACGTCCGCTTTCAGACCTTTCAATTCGCGGGGTTCCCTCCACCGTTGGAAAGCCACACCGATGTTGTAGCCCTTCTTTTTAAATTTATGCTCCTCCGACCATTTTCTCTTGGGCTGTTTTTCAGCCATGGCGAATGCAAAATATCTGCACCTGATGTCTCTCTCTTACTCTAACTGCGCACGCTACGCAACCTACTACTTCCCCTCCCCCCTATGTCTGACCTGTGCACGAGTATGAACCGACCCCCCGGGTGTGAGGGGTTGGACCCATGTTTTGGTGGCTCGGTCCGAGCCACAGATTTACCTGCTGAAATTCAGAGCCCAGGCTGTGTATTGAAACCAGATTTTTTTTCCAGCATGCTCTCAGAAGTGACAGCTTGTGGATAGTGAGGAGAAATACGGTGATTTTGTCAAAAAAAAGTGCGTCGGATTATGATCGCTAACTATACCTTAAAGCTTTCTAAGGTTTGTTATTTCTGTATAACAGACTGGACACAGCTCTGATCACAGACTCTGGAGGAGCAATCAAACCATTTTTAAATCCATAAAATAAATTTTAAATCTAAATCTAAAATACACTAATGACCCGCTCACTGGACATCATCCTGTTTTATCACGGTAGATTAAACAATAATTGTGTGTAGAAGTAATTACTCACCATGACTAAAGCTTTATCAATTACTGAACCTGCCATAACAAGCAATGAAATGCACAGTCATAGCAACTTTTCACTATTTCCTGTGTGTTCATGTGCAAACATAATGACCCAACTTTCAGTGAGGAGGAGACATGACCAAAAAACTGAACACATGATCTTAGTAGGACAGACCTGCTCAGTGGGATGCCTATGATGTTAAAAGCAACATCGTTTGTTTATTAAAACTGTAAGTTGGGTTACAAAGGAGCCTCGTTTTCCCTGTTCTTTTATACATAATATTTCTTTCCCATAATGTTCCTTTCTTTTCCCAGCCTTTATTGTCGGCCACATCCTACATTTAAACCTGCTAATTCCACTATTTCATCAGACTATTCTTGCGAACAATAGGTTTTAAATGTGTGCATGACAACAGGTGAACTTTATCAGCGTGACTCATTTATTTCTTTTTGTGTGACGGGATGCACATTATTGCAAAAACCACAAAAAGAGGAAACATGATCTGGAAACAAATATAAATGAAAGGTCTTTACTTGGCAGGAAGTCATCAGAACAAAAGAGAGGTGATAGATAGATAGATAGATAGATAGATAGATAGATAGATAGATAGATAGATAGATAGATAGATAGATAGAAATGCATTAGGCTATATTGATATTGATTGCAAGTGCAGAAGTCAGTGTGCGAGTCTTTTACATTTTAGATTCTTAAAAAGCAAAAAAAAGCCTTGTTTTTTTCTTACTACATAATTCTATATAATCCCAGATTTCATAGTTACTGTGTCTATAGATTTAATCTACAGTGTGGAAAAATACATTGAATGAGAAATACAAACACTGAATGAGAAGATGCATCGAAAATTTTGACCAGTACTGTATTTTATTGAATACAAATTAATAAATAAATATAGTAACACACATCAACACTAGAGGAGAGAGATAAATAGAAAATAAACACAATAAGTGATACAATACAGAGTATAAAAAATAGAAATAGAATCCAAAATAAATAAGATAAAAATAGAATAACTTGGAATGTGCAATTTACAAATGTTAAAGTCATACAGACTGTTTATATACATGTGCAATACCTCAGATAAATACAGACATAGGCTGCCCTGTAAATATTATAAGATAAATATCTATAGATACACAGTATAAGGAGTATACAAGAACACACTATACTAAAATATAAAACTGTGAAAACAGGATTAAATACCATAATTTAAAAAAGGTAGGGTGGGATGTGTGTGTGTGTGTGTGTGTGTGAGAGAGAGAGAGAGAGAGAGAGAGAGAGAGAGAGAGAGAGAGAGGACAATACTTTGATGCCCTCCGGTGGTTTTTCCTCCTTTCCTGGAGTCTCTCAGGTGAGTCCCTCCCCTCCTCGCAGCTGATTGGACCACAACACCCATCCTCTGCTCTGATTGGCTCTGTGTATTTCTTCACCGCCTGCAGGTGGCAGGTCCATACTTGAGCTCAGGTAAAACCTACCTGTGGGTCAGAGCAGAGGGGAGGGCTGAGGGATTATTCCGTAGTTTTCAGCTCCAACAAAACGCAATTCACTTTTAAAAAGACTATTTTATGCGCTTGTAACCCAAATTCACAAGAAAATATTTTGTTTAAGAGATATTTTTAATGGCAGCGAGTGTAGGACTGGCCATGAATCCGCCGCACACGACAGAAGAAAGGGCGGTTTTCACGCAGCTGAAGCCGGTGAGGATGTCGGGAGGAGCGGATGGCGCTGAGGACACGTCCGTGTTTGAGGACGTCAAACCCGCGGTGAGAGTCTGTGTTGACCCGCTGAGGACGGAGCTCCGGCCTCTCCGGGTGTTTTTAACAACTGTTCATTATTTCTTTACCTTCACTTTCACGTCTTAACAGGCAGCGTGGCTGCAGGTGCAGCCTCACTCAAAATAAAAAATGTCGTTTTGAGGATAAACAAAGCTGCTAACAAGCATTTAATTACCGCTGAGCTGCACTTTTCTCGTTTGTCAGGCTGCTCTTACCTGTGAAAGAAAGCAGCAGCTCACCTGTACAGGCAGGTTAAAGTCCTACAGACACCTGACATGTTAGAAACGCAGGTAAAGTTCACCTGGAAGCTGTGTGTGGAGCAACGAGGGGGCAGCTCTGCGCTACAAGTGATTCAAATCAAACTTTATTTGTAGTTCTGTCATTTAAAGATTGATTTTGGTCGATAAAGATTGAAGTTGGTATTAGTTTATGTTGTTATTTTAAGATTTTATGTATATGTTTGCATTCTTGTGCACACATAGACTTACATTTATAGATTTTAAATATGCTTTGGAAGCTTTTTATAGTTAAAACAAGCTCATCACAGGTCAAATTGATCATTGTTTGAGTTTCCTTGCTATCAAACGAGCTTGGTATACATGCTGTGTTGATTGTGAGGTTAATACCAAGCTGGGCTTACTTATCAAGATGCAACTAACAATTATTTACATTGTCAATTAAGTTGTTGATTATTTTCTTGATTAATTGATTAGTTGTTTTTTGTCTATAAAATGATGGGAAATGCTGATTACATCCTCAAATGTCTTGTTTATTTGTTCGTTTGTTTTTACTGTCATACACTGGGTTGCACCAACAAATGTTAATTTAATCTAAGATAAGTTGTGATCAAATTTTAGTAAAACTAGGTTGAAAATGAGTAAATCCAGGTGTTTCCTTGCCCAAATTGAAATAAATAAATAATTTGAGTGCAGTCAGGACCCAGTAGTTAACTTGCAGCTGCTTTGTATTCCTTAACCAAACATTTAGTTGTTTGCTAGGAAGCTAAAAGAATTTTTTTTAACTGTTATATGGTTGGCTAGCTAGCTAACGTTACCATGTTTGCTAGCTAGCTGAACAATGTTAACATAATGCTACATTGTTTGCTAGCTAGCTAGCTAAAAATTTAAAGAAAAGCAGTAGGCTATGTTGTTTGCTAGCTAGCTAAAAGGTTTAAAAAGCTATATTGTTTATATTGTTTGCTAGCTAGCTAAAAAGTTAACATAATACTACATGGTTTACTAGGTAGCGAAGAAGTTTTTTAAAAGTTATATTGTTTGCTGTCTAGCTATAAATAAGAAAAAAGGCAACTAGTCTGAGGTTTTAAGGAGAGGTTTAAATTTAATCTGTCTTATTTCAAAGTTTGGTGCAACATAATTAAAAGATAAACTGTGAATTAATTGGGTTTAAAAATGAATCCTAGTTGGTGCAGCCCAGCCAGATGAGTAAAGAAACAAGCTGGAATCAGGGAATTTTGACTTTTTGTTGAAACATGACTTAAATCAATTATCAGAGTAGCTGGTGATTGATTTAATAGTTGAGAAGCAACCGATTATTGCGTAGTTTATTACACATACACATAGCTGGCTCAGAGAGGAGCTGCGCACACATGCGTGCTGTTTCCTGTTTGTCTCCTCAAATGATGATAACCGACTCTGCCTGCAGAAGCTGTTCAGTCATTAGATTTTTGATCACATGATAAAGAAGCAGGCTGACTTTTAGACAAATCTGCTAAATTGGCTCTTCTCCATCAATCATCACATTCCTTTGTAGATCTGTCTGTCCCAGATAGACACTAAAAACTCGCTGTGAAGCCAGAAATGTGCCTGAACATATCAGGAAGTAACTCGTGTCATGTGTTAGCAGGGGGATCATGCATGTGTCGCTGCAGAAAATCAGTAAATACAGAAGGATAAGCCACATTTCATCACCTCCTTTTGTTAAACGTGAGTGACCGATCACAGCGGAGACATGACAGCTGCATTAAAGTTAAATGGCTGTGAATTGTACATCGTCCCTGCGTGATCACAACAGAAACCCGACGCCTTCGGAAGGTTGCTGAGTTTGGCCTCCTGCCAGGTGTTTGGTAAACAGGC
>JAJHUR010025769.1:971-30239 GCA_027495735.1 Lutjanus campechanus | reverse complement strand
AAGTGCCAGACAAGTTAAACTTCAGACAACACTGTATGAAGACATGAATCTTTAGTGTGGCAACATCTGACCAGGCAGTGAGGGTGTGGCCTGTGGTTTCGCCTATGATAACACCACCACCTCCCACTATGTTGTTCACTTACATATTGCATGCTCATGCAAGCAGTTCTTATGAGCAATTATGTTCATATCATTTGTGGTCACCTTTCTCAAGTCAGATGGCAATTTCTTTCAACCTCCACCCAAAACTGTCAACTATTTGAGTAAAAAAAGAGAAATTGTGGCTATTAAATCAGCACAAAAGGTGACTATAACTGTAAAATAACCACATTCCTAAATGATCATGACTAGGGTAAACAGCAAAAAATGAACAGATACTAATTGGGATAACATAATATAATTTGGAGATATACAACCAGCTCATACTTGACTGCCATCATATCACTTGTACTGGCCTGGTTTTGAGTGAATTTAAGAAAATGGATACCTCAGGTCAAAGTTCATTTACTGTGTTAACAGTGGCTTCAATGCCCCCTGGTTGTGCTAGCTACATGTGCAACTTATCCATCCAATAAGTCGATATTAGTTTCAAAACAGACTGTAGTTTTCTAAACAATATAAATCGTTGTGGTACAGGTGCTGAAATAACTAAAACATGCTGAAAATTATTTTTAAAAACAACAACAACTGATGAATACCACTAGCAGACGTGTCACGCACCATCCACCTGCTGACACAGGAACTATCGTTAGCTGCTAGCTAGTGCCATGCTTGTTTTAGACAGGGCATCAATGTGCAGAGCTAACATACGTGTCTGCCTGATGAGATGGCCAACAGTCTTTTGAGTCGTTATTAAATATGACAGGTAATAAAGGAAAAAGGTTACCATTGTATCTTAGCTAAGTTATAGCATGAAACGCATTTTACTGGCCCGCTAGCGAGGCACCATTCCCAGCCGAGGCAGGTTAAATCGCTAGCCAACGGTCGTGTCTAGAAGGGAACCCCAAACCCGCGAAAGATCTCGCGAGAATTATCAGTTTCACCCAAAACCATGATCTTTCCCTAACCGTAAGCAAGCGTTTCCCGTCCCTAAACACAGCCAGATTTTAAACACCGTGTGATCACATTTTGAAACATGATTAGTTTGTACAAGGTCCACGGCGAGGAAACAACGCGTAGAAATCTCGCGCGAGTTTTGCAAACCAGGGGTTCCATTCTAGACACGACCCTCGCCAACAGCCGGCTAACGTTACGTGTCCCACTATCACAGACATTCTGCTATGTTACGCTACGTGGCTGAACGTTGAGTCTACATTTAACCTTAACGTACACAGAGCTCAGGCTGATAGTTTTACTTTGCTGATGGAAGATATATATACTCATCACAACCCGAGGACAGCAGATACGCCGGTCCCAGCAATAATGTTGCAACACTTGACAGGGTTAGGTTAGGTTACAGTTAAGCTATTGTTGGTTAATGTTAGCGGTTTAGCCCAGCCCTGTTCTACGAGGTATATTTAATTACAGGCCCAGCAAGCTCCTCCAGCAAATGAAACCATCAACATGACATTTATTTAAACAATATGATGCTAACAAAGCAAATACGATCAAGTTATAAGTCCTACTGCTACCAACAAGACATTACCTCTAAAAACACCGTGGAAATCGTTTAACACCATGAAATCCTAAGCGTTAGGGCTAACTAGCTTTACCTCAGAAAGCCTACGGTGATAATGGTAACCAAATGAAGATTAGCCACGAGAGCGCCTGAGCCAGGAATCCTGGCTGTCATTTCAGCTAACGCTAGGGTAACTTAAGCCAAGCAGCTGTAAATATGAACAAAGTAACACCTTCAGTACTAACGTTAACCATTCCGAATAATTAGGTTTAATCCGTTTTCGTAGTCTGGGCAAGATTAGCTGGCTAGCTCTTCCAATGTGTAGACTGACAGCCGGCAGGGCCTGTTCAACGTTCAACCAGCTAGCTAACATTAGCCTAGCTAGCCTGTGTGCCTTTGACAAATGTGAAGCCAAGCTCCGGTGTACTACTAGCTAGCATTAACACCGTCAGTTGGTTTTAGTCTTACCAGGAATCAATAGTGAATATGTTGTAAGGTATGAACTCGGGGAATCAGCCTCTGTTCAGTCTTCTGTTAATGAAAGTAGTGGTGTTGCAGTTTCCTTGTCCTGTACTCCAAAAGAAAAGTGATGCCCTTCTTGGCTAGTGACTTAGCGAGCTAGTTAGCTGACCGGCAGATGGGGTGAGTGCTACTACTGTCACTTCGGTTTAAATCCCCGGGCGTGCAAAAGTGACAGTGCTCAAAATCAAACAATATAGTACTTCGGGAGTACTATTGATAACTCCGATGGCCCCGAAAAAAGCCCCTGGACCGGAGGTCCATGATCAAGGCGTCGATGGTGACGGATTGCCGGTTCGGTATGTACACAGTTACTGTCGCATCAGGAGGCTCAGAGCGAGGCCATAATGCGATGTTTCTGCTCTATGGAGCCGGTGCGCCTCCAAGTCGCATGGGTAACTTCCGGGAAAATTAAAATTTGATGCCGTTTCCTTGGTCATGTGATACAGGAGCTGGCTGAGATCAATTCATCTACACATGCCTCACAATAATCTAATATTCAAGGTAGGATCATTATATAAGATGGAAAACTGGGCAAACAATCCAGTTGCAATATAAAGGCATTTTATATGTTTTGAAGGTAACGAGGTATATAGAGATATTGTTTTTTTGTGTTTATTAAGGAGTAAATTCAATATTCACAAGAGGAGATGGATGGAGCTCCTTTTTTAAAATATAGCACCACATTGAGAGGCCTGAAGACGAAGAAACTAAGAAATTATGCATTTGATAATTTTCTTATGGATTGATAATACATCATTTTGAAAAAGTGAAGTGCTAACACACCAGACGTTTACGTTTTCTATATCTGAAACGTAACATTAGGAATTTAAAGGTGTAAACAGTTCACACTGGAAAAGAAACACGTGGAAAGTACAGAAGAAAAAAAAAACAGCACACTGTTGTGTTTAGAGGTAGATAGCTTTTAATAAACACAATGTCGCATTTAACACCTTTTTTCATTCAGTTTGAATCTTGAATGAGTCCTAAATTCCTGCTGCTTGCAGAAATTGCTTAAACAGCCTGAGTTAAGACTTTTTAAATAATAAGTATCTCTGTGCTTATCATATGTATACTTTATACTTTATACTATATACTTTATATTCTGCTTTTACCCAGTACAGCTCATTTATGTATATAGTTAATGGATATGTAGGGGAATACTGAAATAATTAGGAATTCAGTTATTTTCAGTTTCAACTAATCTGACTTTTTTAAAATTATTATTAAACACATTTCCTTTTTTATGTAAAATGTCAGAATAGCAAAACTTAATTCCTCCTAGCCCAGGGTTAAACTTTCACATATAACTAGGAAAGCAAGAGTCCCACTACTGAGAATCTGGAACGATCAAATGTTTGTGAATTTTACTTGAAAATCTGAAGTTTTCTGAAGGTTTTTCAGAAAATTTGTTTGGAAACGTGTGCTACTACATAAAAAAGTCTATTAAATGAAATTAGTGTAATCTAAGTCTCCTCGTTGCCAAGTTGACTTGAAAGACGTCATTTACATCATGTTTTTTTTGCCCAAAATCTTCACTGCAGATCTTCAGCTTGGAGCCATATTCACATTCACATGCACACCATCTGAACTGGGTATGTGTGGTGTGATGGTGTACGAACCACATGTTGGGGCTTTAGGGAACTTGGATTACTGGAGACAAGCAGTATGTAGGCATTTTATGTTTATATTTATTTATTTTATAATGTTGTATTTTCCATTTGAGAACTAGTCACCATTCAGTTAAATTGTTTGAGAGATTCTGCGACGCTGTTTTCCTGAGAAACTACAGCAGTGTTTTGTGGACTTAAAAACTAAACCAGACCTTCAGTCAGCATGAGGGTTAGTGCAGATAATGACAGAATTTTCATTTTTGGGGTGAACTATCCCTTTAAGGTATGTCCCGCATTATTACCTGTGCAGTCTACATTTCACCACCAGGCCATCAGGCTTCTCAACTCATGAGTATTGTACCAGGACTGACATATATACAGTATATATCCAATGTGCAATATTCTACTTGTCCCTTTACTTTAATTCTTACTCATGATCTTCATTTTAACTTATTTATACCGTGTTATATTTTATTATATGCAACAGGAATTATACTAATGTGCAATGTACAATACTCTGTATACACTTGCCATTCTTGCCAAAAAATGCACACACAGGGGGGTCAGTAAAGACCCAAAGTTAATTTTTGCCTTGGATCCTGATGGCGGGTCTGTTTGGCAGCTTCAGTCAATGAGGGTGTGTTTGTCTATTGCCTAATTTTTGACTTTGCAAATACATGATCCAGATTGGGTCCAGGTATTGTGAAAACTCCTCCTGTAATAAAGCATTTTCAGTCTGCTAATGATCCGGTGTGTACCACAGGACTTTGTACAGATATTGCATTTTTGGAGGCTTTTCAGGGTACCTAGTGTCCCATGTTATTTGTTATTTGTGGCCGACTCCAACAGACCCCCCTCCCTCCAAAAAGATATTTATTTAATTATATATTTATTCAGGCCTCTTTGAAGTCTGTGGAAACTGTAATTCACAGCTTGTAAAATTGTGACTGTTTACTGATTATTATGTTAGAGATAAATTAGTTATAATAAATTTTGGATTCTCTTACAGTAACTACATAATGTTTATCAAGTCCATGCACTTTCTGTATAAGACCTTTCAGACTCTAGGAGAGTTTTACAAAAAAGTTTTTAAATTAAATTACAGTCAGTAATCTCAGGCATTTGTTCCAAACTGTTTTTGGCACTGGAAGCATATTATTCCTTTATTTACTTTTTCAAATATAATACTACTATGTATCTTTTAGTTGTAATTAAGATGAATGCGTAAAGATTACACTATTACAAAGGGACACCAAACTCTCACCATAAAAGAGCCTTATTTGAGAAAAAAGCTTTATTTGAGAAAAGACAGGCATGTGTTAACAAAACATTGATCCAATAACACAGATAATCTAACATTACATTTCAAAAGCATGAAAATAGCTACAGTAGGACATGATTGGTCACGGAATAGTTGATTTGTAGGTCCTGGTTGTGATATTATCTCTTTGTTGGCTGCACTTGTAGAAATATGTCTACAATAAGATCAGTAGGAAAAAAGACAAGACAATTTTTGGGTTGAGTGTGCTAAGTGTGGGTAAGGTGCTCGAATCACTGAAGGCTGAATGAGGCACCACATGGTCCATGCTCGCCACTAGTTTTTTTGCTGGCAAGAATGGAAAGTGCAAGATTTCTCCAGATCTGTTGGGAAAGATAAAATGACAAACAATTAGTAGAGGAATGCAGTGCAGGCTCATCTTTTATTAAGGTGTGCATCTGTTAAATTACTGTCCTGTTAATCTTCATTTAACCCACACTTGTACAAACCTGGAGTGGAGTCAGTGCACTGTCTGAGTGAATTCATGGCATTCATGTATTCTTGTCCCAAAAACTGCTGATAAGATGTTCCAGCTGAGATCTCCTGGAGACACTTGGTGGAGTCCTTGAAGAGGAGATTCTTTCCTTGAGGTGACTCGAACATCCTGAAGGTCTCGGTGCCGCCGACACCAAACTTAGTCTGAAAATAAGAACAAAAGCAACATTTAAAACAGACTTATTCATATATTTTTTTCTTACAAATATATATAAGGTCAGAGGTTAATAGGGGTTTATGGTTCAAAAAAATGTTAAAAGTGAAAGTAAAAATGATTGAAGAATACCCTTTTTGAATTTTACTCTGTATCTATTTGTCTCAGAGTAACAGCTGTATGCAATACCCCATTGTAGTAGGTTAGTATCACCCCTTTAGGAGCCTCATTCAACTTTTCTTTTTAGTACTTAGATATACAATGTGCTAGGCTTGTCTATGTTTAAAAAGACACGCACTGTTTATAGTCACATCTTAAGTTGGCTACTGTTAGTAAAACGTTCGCCAGTTGGTTAGCTAATATACATCAGTTGTTAGCAAGCTAGTTACAGCTGATATCTAATGTTATCAAAACTTAAGCTGGCTAACTAGTTTGCTAATCTACATTAAGGCCCAACCAATACTTTTTCCTTTCCTTTTCTTTTTTTTTTTTTACAGAACATAATGCAGATTGTTTTTATTCTTTAGCTTTATAAGCAGCATTTAATGTATATTTGACCCCTTTTCTGAATTCAGGCCCTGATATAATTTTGGAAGATAAAGTTTATTGTTAAACTATAAAAGATCCTGCCTCCATTACATTACAGTTATAACCATTTTTGAGGGATCACCGTAAAAAATGTGTGTTTATGTACATATTCTATATTCTGTGTTTTCTGTGTGAAAAAGGGCAGATATTAGATACTAATACCAGAATTAAAAAGGAGAAAAAGTTGACTGAGGTTCCGTTGGGTTCCGAGCTTGATCAACTGATCAATTTGATCAACTCAGTTGAAGCATGAGCCAAAAAGGGGCGGGAGTTAAGAAGGGTCAGTTGCTTTGCATGTATTATAAGTGAAAACAATGGAATAAAATAATCTACACAGAACTTGAATGAGTAGGAACTGTAGGCAGTGCACAGCCAGCGAGACATTTTTAGAGCATTGACAACAAATTTAAGCATCTGCTACAATAAAAAAGAAACTTAAACAATGAAATGATTAGCTGGACCATGTTGGTTTGGACAGAGAGTTTTCTGGGACTCTGTCACTCTACAGGGAGAGAAATTAACACAAATTTTAAGATCAACAGCAGTGCAAATGTATTACTTAGTTCAACACAATTTACCCTGCAAAAAATTCTTCTAGAAATCTGATGAAGTGAAGCAAAAATAAAAACAACATTCTGATCTCCTACATTGACCTCATAGTCAGTGTAATGGAATATTTTGTAATGCCGACAACCAAAAACTAAAAGTGATCTAAAATAAAGTCACTGACCTGCTGCTCCAGGAGAATGCGGACCACCTCACCGCGGTTCTCTGGACGAGTCACCACAGCGTGTGCAGGCACAAGAGCCAAGTGGCAAGAGAGATAGTCGGTGACTGGCACTGGATCCTTACCAGGGCAGATCAGCTGAAACTGATCAGCATTCGCACCAGCAGCCCATGTTGGACGATTGTCTTTAATGAGAGGAGACGGCAGGAAAGAATGTCATAGTTTTGTCAGAAACAACACAGTCGTAGTTGAGATGAAAACAGGTCAATGTCAGTCTCTTACCACCAGTGTTTTCCGGAACGATTGTGTGCTTGATGAAGGCAACATCACCGGCACCCTCAACGAGACATCTGTAATGATATTTAGCATGTTAACATGGGCAGTATGAAGATTAACTTTCAATCCTAGGCAGGCTGCTCTGGAAGAGTAATTCAAGGAATAGTTGGTATTTTTGGAAATGCATTTATTGGCTTTGTTGCTAAAAGTTAAGACTTGTAATAAGATCATCCAATCATTTAGATGGCTGCCTTTCTACCACACATACTCTGCCTGTGCACTTACTGCACATAAATCAAGTCTTGCACTTGCACAGGACCTGAAGAGGTTAGCATAGATGCTGTGATAGCATCAGTTATATCAGAACCGAAGAGTATTTGTTCAGTGAAAGAAGAGCAAAGAACCGCACTGAAGGCTTTTCACCATGGAAAAGATGTTTTTGCTCTTCTCCCAACTGGCTTTGGCAAGAGTTTGATCCCCTTTGAAAGTGCCTACCCTTTTCCAAATAGTTTCTAAGGATGACGTCCCAGATGGTTCTGTGTAACAAACCATCTGGCGTGGCGTGCAGCAGAGAAACTGCAAAAAAGTGCCAAACGGATGGATAAATTGTTTACCAAGCTATAGTAGCATGTAAATCCCCCTAACACTGCATATTTTACACCTCCATCTATGTACAAATTAAATGAAGTACAGCTTGTTAATTAGAAAGCTTTAGAGGGTTTTGTTTCCCCCTGCTTATAGTAAAACAACCCGAGAGTGGTCTTTTCTCTAACTCTCAGGAAGAAGGCAAATGTGCCCATTTTCCCCATGTTAAGCTATTCTTTTAGCGTGCAAGCGCATTAAGTTTTATGCAGAGAATAATTGCACTGCTGCATCCTACCTAAAGGCTCCAGCATAGCCGTAGTACTGCTCATCAGCGCTGGCTTTGCACTTGGACTCATCTCCCACAGTTTTGCCACTGCCGGCGCAGTTAACGCAGAATGGAGAGGAGGGGTCTGCTCCTGGGGCACAGCCACTAGTGAAGAATTTAGCTGATGAGAAGGAGGAGACATAGTCAGCACAGTGTCGGTGTTACAGTAAATGTTTTAGTTGCCACAAGTGGACTTTATAGCTAAACAAATGTGTGAACGTTTTGCAACCTTGCAGAAGTTCATAAAATGTTTCCACCCTTTTTTTAACATGTCTGCAAGTTCACATTCGAGGTATGTGAGCAGAAGTTTTCGGAGGAGAAGCAAACAGTCACTTACTGAAGTCACAGTCATTTGTCTGTGCGTGGATTTGGCCCATGGGGATGTTCCAGCCAGCAGTTCTGCCCATGCCTGTGTGGCAAGACCTCTTGCCCTTCAGGGTGTTCCAGGTCACCCCTGAATCCTTCTTTACCACAGCAACAGCATAGTAAGAGGAGGCTGGGGCTGCAAGAGTGGATATTCAGAGGGAGATCAATCAGATAAGACCAATAATTATTGGTTATAGTTCATTAAATTAAATTAAATTAAATTAATTTAAAAATAATCCATGAAGCTTCCTGAAAAGAAATGCATAAATTGGTACTTAAACAACAATAAACAGGATTCAGCTCCAATTAATTCCAATTAATTAAATCCAGTTAACTGCTAGGATAATCTAGAAAGTCTTTCAGTGACCGCACAGCAGGTCAGCTGAACATGGTAAAATGTGAAATTTGTCCACAGCGCGGCATGCAACTCTACTGTAGATTGTATAATAAATTAATATTTAATTCAGTTAAGTATCATATTTCATATTTTTATCATATTTTTCTTATAATAAGCACCAAATTACACAGCTCTTTCTAAGAAACTTCTCCAGAAATTATTAGGAAATAATGAGCACACAAAAAAATAGTGATACCATTACTTTAAAGGGATAGTTCTAATTATTTGATGTGGGATAGTATAACATACTTACATATATCCAGTGTATTACTTACAGTGGATGAAGGTCGGTTCACTCTCAGTTTGAGGGAAAAGAGAGGGAGCATGGAAGCATAGCAATGTACTGCTGTGAACAGGTTCAGCAACAAAAGGCAATGTAGCCACTTAGAAAAGGCCCACCTAAAAAAATCAATATCAGTTTAAGTTTGTGCTATATTTAGAATATTTTCACTAATTTATTTTACCACCAGACAGCCTTCCAATGGGAGATGGCCATTATATAAGCCAAATATTGCTCCCTCCGATCCAAACCAAACTCCATGAGCGAAATCACTCATTTTACCTCGCAGAACACGGGAGCTGCTCGTCTACCACTGCCTCAATTTGTTAGTTCGTTTGTGTTATTGTGTGACATCGGTGAACTCTGGTTTTAAAACACCGAAGTCACACAATAACACAAACTAACTAACAGATCGAGGCAGTAGCAGACAAGCAACTCCTGTGTTGTGCAGGTTAAAATGACAGAGTTCCTTCATGGAGTCTGGTTGGTTCGGAGAGAGCAGTAGATGCCTTATATAACAGGGGTTTCCCATTCGAAAAGGCTTTGTGACGGCGAGGTAAAGCAGAGAAAATATTCTAAATATAGCCTACACTTAAGCCGATATTGATTTTTTTTAAGCGTGCCTTTTTAAGTGGCTATAATATCTTTTGTTGCTGACCCTGTCCACTGCAGTTCATTGCTTAGCTTCCGTGCAGGTAGTTTTCTCAAACCGGGAGCATGACTCTACTGTAGGTAATACAAGACTATCGGTAAGTACTCTACACAACCCCACATCAAACAATCCAAACCATTCTGTTAACTTTATCTGTATCACTAGAACAAGAAGAGATATAAATACTGTACTGTGGGTTTACTACCTCCAGAGGCGCTGCACTGCGCTGTGGAGAGAGACAGAGATGCAAATGTTACTCTACTGTAGAAAGGGTAAAATGACACACAGGATTGTACGTGAGGGTTCTGGGCTATCTCATACTTTGATCATACTGCTCCACCATAGCAGGGACCAGACCACACTTCCCAGCCGTGAACACCTGTCCTCCATCCACTGCCATTGCGTCGGCCTCTTTACGCTGCAGGATAATCAAGATAATTAGAGACAAACAACACAAAATGGAGTAAAAAAATAAATTAAATAAAATCTCAAGCTTGAAAGAAATTCCCATAGTTTAATTGAAGAGTGTTTTACCATAATCTTTTTCAGGCAGTCCTCAACTGTGTTGCCATTCTGGCATTCGATGTCAGTACCGTCATCATCCACACTGTTGATGCTCCATCTGTCGCATTTGGCTGTCTCAGCGTGGCCCACAGCGCACCATTTAATGGCAGAGGATGTAGCGGCTGGGGTCTGCTCTGAAAAGCAAAAAAAAAAAAAAACATAAGTCAGTGTCTGTCGTCTAATAAATGTAATTAAGTACATTTACTAAAGCGCTGTACTTAAGTACAAATTTGAGAGACTTCTATTTCCATTTTATGCAACTTTATACATCTACTGCACCACATTTCAGTACAAAATATTGTACTTTTCACTCAGCTACATGTATCTGACAGCTTTAGTTACCACTCATTTTCAGATTATAATTTTGTTTATAATCAGATATAATGGTAAAATGCTGACAGGGGCCATTTTAAGCACAATGAGTACTTCTGCTGTAACACTTTAAGCGTATTTTTTGGGTAATAATAAATTTTTTACTTAAGTCAGGTTTTAAAAGCAGGAGTTTTACTTGTAGTCGAGTATTTTTTACTGCATGATATTGCTACTTTTACAAAAGTAAGAGCTATGAATACTTCTTTCACCATTGTATCTATGTCAATCTTTGTGTTTTATTGGTTTACAGTACCTTTCTTAAGGGAACGGACGATGCTCATGTATTCAGCACCCAGATACAGGAAGGAGTCTGTGTTTGCGGGCAGGCGCACCAGCCTCACTGTTGAGTCCTTGAACATCAGGTTTTTGGAGGGTGCATAGTTTTCAGAGGAGAAGAGGCTAAAGCCCTGAAAAGGTAAAAAAGTAAGCAGGTGTTAGTACGTAAACAGGTTTAAATGAATCCTTTCATATCATGAGTCTCTGTACTGCTTCATCATCTCTATCAGGCAGTCAACTCAACTACTGGCCCTTTGTGCAGCATGTTTTGTATCATACCTGGACTGAATTGATGCTGTTCCAGATTAATTCTGTCAGCTCAGCATCCTTGCGGGAGACAACAGCGTGAGCCGGTACTCTGGCCAGGTGGCAGGTTTTGTAGTTGTCGATAGGTTGTCTGGTGCCATCTTTACACAGCAGCTCGTAGTTGGCCTTTTCAGAGTCTGAAAGTGTGCCACAAGAATGATTAGAACGTTTTTCTCTTACGGTCTTCCAGTACCAGATAAATCAAATAAATTAATTAAAGGGATAGTTCAGATTTTCTGAAGTGGGGGTGTATTAAGTACTTATCCATAGTCAGTGGAACGCTCCCAGTATGGCGAAGCAGCAGGAGTACTGGTGTAGGAAGCTAAGCAATGCACTGCTATGGACAGGGTCAGCAGCAAAATGTATTTTAGCTACCTAAAACATTAATTTCAGTTTAAGTGCTATATTTAGAATATTTTCACCACTTTACTTTGCGTCAGACAGCCTTTTCCAACAGGAAACCATCCTTATATAAGCCAAATATCGTTCTCGCCAAACCAACCAGACTTCATTGGCAAAAACAGTAATTTTGTCTCACAGAACGTGGGAGTTGTTGGTGAACCCAAACTTATCCTTCAAAATACCAAAGTCACACAATAACACAAACAAACTAAACCATCAAGGCAGTGGTAGACCACCAACTCCTGCGTTATGTGAGACAAAATTACTGTTTTTGCCAGTGAAGTCTGGTTGGTTTGGAGAAAGTGATATTTGGCTTATATAATGACAGTTTCCCATCAGAGAAGGCTGTCTGATAGCAAAGTAAAGGAGTTAAAATGTTCTAAATATGTCATACACTGATTCATTTTTAAGGTGGGCCTTTTTTTAAGTGGCTATGATACCTTTTGTTGCTGACCCTGACCACTGCAATGCATTGCTTAGATTCCTACACTGGTCCTCCTGCTGTTTCTGCAAACTTTGGGTGTGTTGTCTGCAATCTGCTGTCATACAACCCCACTACATAAAATCTGAACTTTCCCTTTAAGGTAAGGTATAGGATTTCCCAGTATGTCTTACAGACATATTGGACAAAAATGAATTATATGTGAATTTCAGTAATAAAAATGGGGACTGGTTTGCCACGATCTCTAAACTTTCTTCCTCGGTTTCTTTCTGTTGAATACTTTTCTAATCATGGGTAATCTTATGCAAACTATCAGGAAGTACAGAAAAAGTTCTGCAACAATGAGACTGTAGTATAGATGTGATGATGCCTGGAAACAGTGATGCTGTTTGTTTTGTTATTGAAAAATCTGAAATATCTAATAAAACTTAAATACTAAAAAAGTGCAAAAGAACTATTTAAGACCTAGAAGATTTCATAATACAGATTAGAAAAGATGATACTGACCAGGTACGGTGAGATGCTTCACAAAAGCCACCTCTCCAGCGTCTTCCACCAGGCACCTGTTAAGTAGACCAGTCCACAGGAGCATCAGTACCAGCAGTATAGTGTACATCCACAGAGAGAACGGGTTTAAGAAAGCATTAAATGGGATCAGAATGTCACAGGATTACAGGCTGAGTTTTGACAGCTCGACAGAGGACAGAAAAAATTATAATAGAACTGAGAAGGAAGACTGAAAGACTGGTACTGACTGGAAGGCTCCGCCGTAGTCATAGTAAGGCTCGTTGTGGGACCTGCTGCAGTCTCCCTTGCACAGCTGACACAGTTTACCACCCCTGGTTGCCCCTGGGGCGCAGCTGGCCAGGAAGTATTGGCTCACCGCTGTTAAGCAAAAAAAAAAAAAGGGCCAAAGCAAAGGTTTTAGAAATCAGACCCTGCATTGCAGCTCCCCCACCCACACCTTCAGACTCAGTCTCATCATTTCTTTTATTATTTGGATTTTCATACTTTATTTAGTCAACTGTTCTTTGACACAAAGGTGTGAAAACTGTTTCAAATAACATCAAACTTTGGTGAAATATTGAATCAGTTTATTTTTGGTGGCCTTAAAGTAGTCAAAATTTAATAAATTTAGGAATAATAATTCTGAAATCAGCCCATAAAACATATATACAGATAACATATGTTGAAGGAGTAGTTTTGGGGACAATTATTTGCTTTCTTTCCAAGAGTTAGATGAGAAGATACAACACTCTCATATCTGCATGGTGAATAAGTCAGCAGCTGATTAGCTTAGTTTGTATCACAAATGGTTACACTGGAAAGAGCAGGTCTGGCTCTGTCCAAAAAATCGGCTTCCGAGCACCTGTGCATCTTGTTTAAGGACTGCTCTGAATTTGTGGCGCTCAAGAACACCCATTACTTATAAATTATGTTCCAGTTTATCAAGTGTAGACCACACCATGAAATATATGGTGGCAAATCCTTGCTAGTATGACCCCTGTAAATAGCAAAAAAAAAAAAAAAAATACGATTTAAATTTTAAAATAAGTCACTTTGCAACTGATTTCCTGTTCAGTTTAAATGATGGTGGTGTTTCCCCCTGCATCCAGTCTTTATGTTAAGGTACACAAACCGGCTGCTGGTTTCATATTTAATGAGTGGTATCCTTCTGTTCATCTGACCCTCAGCAAGAAAGCGAATAAGCTAATTTCCCAGAATGATCAAACTCTAGTGTAACTCACCCTCCTCCACAGGGCTGTCCTCAATGCCTGACCACTGAATCAAGCCCATGGACAGCAGAGTTCCTACGGGAATGTTCCAGCCTGCAGATTTTCCCAGCCCAGTGTGGCAGGTTTTCTTCCCCCGGAGCTCATTGAAGCCAAATCCAGTACCCTTCTTCGCCACAGCAACAGCGTAGTAACAAGTGTCCGAAGCTGGATGTGAGCAGAACAGTTGTGAACAAAAAGTTAGAACGTGTAGCTCATACAAAATGATAAACACCCTCTTTCTGGGGCTAAGTTCATATGTAAAGACAGCTGCTCAGTAAACATACAGGGGCCGTAGTCCTCAGCCAGAATGGGATGCAGGTCGTAGTTGTTCAGTCCAGCAGTGTAGATGTCTCCTCCATCCAAAGTGATGGCGTCTGCTTCACCAGCCTGATCAAAAACAAGAATATATGCAGGATGTTTTGTTGCAAATCAACTCCTAATTTATTCATCAGTGCTTTATTTGAAGGGGAGTGTCATGATGCTGTCATAACCATGTCATGACCCCTGTCATGAACATACGACTGTCTTCATTGTCTTCAAGTGTCATTTGATCAATTATGTAATTTTCAATTCAAAGTTCACATTGTTTGAGACGTCTTTGTCTCGACAACTTGACATTAATCAAAACAAAAATATCTTTGTCATGACAACTTGACAATAACCAAGCTATTAATGTCTTTGTTATGTTAATGTGACATTTACCAAAACAAAGATGCCTTTGTTATGACAACTTAATATTAATCAAGACAAAAAAGTCTTAGTTATGACAACATGACATCAACCAAGCTAATGTCTTTGTTTTGACAATGTGACGTTACTCAAGACAACATAACCTGTCAATATCTTGTTATGACAGCCCGACATTATTATTACCGTTACTGTGTGTCATGAATATTTTTCTTGACCTCATTGGACATTATGAAATGGTCATTAAATTTTTATTACACTGTCAAATGCTTTCGTAATGGTGTTGTGAATAATTTGCTGGACCTCAGCTAAAGTAGTATCATTAGGAGTTGTCATAAAGCTGCCATTAAATGTTATAAAGCCAGTTTGACAACAGAGTACACCACTGAAATGATTTACCTTCAGTGGTGATGATTTACCAACTTTGTATTAAAAATGACATGACTGACAGAATGACACTTAAAAACAATAGTCATGAACATTTACAAAGACTCCTTCCTGTTCATGACAGGTGGCATGACATGGTTATGACAGTGTCGTAAGCACACTCCTTAAAATAAAGTGTTACCATTTATTTGAGCACTGTAATCTACTTAAGTAAAATGTTCAGATATGTGTATTTTGCCTAATGTCACTTTCATGCTTCTAGCCGGCTACATTTCAGAGGAAAATATTGTACTTTTTGCTTCTTCACATTTATTTCACATGTGTACTAGCTGGTAGTTATTTTGCATATTGTGACGACAGCCCTTCCCTACCAATATGCCTTTTGTCTGCCTGTTTTTCAGGTGCCTGGTGGGTGGGGAGAGTATAATCAATGCCAACTGGGCCAAGTGTTCCCAGTCTACAAAGCCCTGGTTGTCACTAACCGTCTCTTTTTCCTTCCCAGCAGACACCTGTTTGATTATGTTGCAGCTTTAGTTCCTCTTCCTTTACAAACACCTTACAACACACTCGCACACCATCTCCACTCTCATACACTACTCACCGCACTGACCTCCACTCTTCATGTATTTTTTTTAACTCATGTTAAATATTTAATTAACCTCAGTCTGTTCAATAACGTACTTTGTTTAACTCTCCTGAGCGGTGTGTCTCCCGCTTTTTAACGGCCTTACGATGTTGTGACAATATATGCAAAAGTCGACAAACAAAACACACGCAGTTTGAAAGATGAAACTTTTCTAAGTTTATACTTTACATAGATTTTGTTAATAATTAAGTACTTGTACTTCACATTGTGTGGTAGAAAGTACAAGAAGATTTGCTCAAGTGCTATACAATTACAAAATCACACTTCAGAGGGAAATATTGTGCTTTTTACTGCACTACATTCCTCTGACAGCTGTAGTTAGCTGTTACTTTGAAGATTAGGATTCTGCATATAAAACACATTCATGTTTAAAAGTATGATGCACTGATGTTGATGAAGCTACTAAACCACTGCAAAAAGTGGCCAAAAATAACTGTAGCTTGACCTCCTGCAAGATTAAAATGTCGTTTACACATTATTTCACCACCAGTACTACTACTACTACTATATTTTGCTGGTAATAGCCTACTTCTATTCATTTACTCATAATAAGAGTAAGGATTATGAATGCAGGATAAGCAGCTTTGTAAGTGTGCATCTGACAATTATTTTCATTATCGATCAATCTGCCGATTTTTTTCACAATTAATCGATCAAGTGTTTAGTCTAAAAAATGTCAAAAAATTGTCCAAAATGCTCATCAGTTTCTCAGAGTTTTGTCCAACCAACACTGCAAAAAACACCCAAAGACTCTTAATTTACCAAATGACAAAGAAAAGCAGTAAATCCTTACATTTAATGAGCTGGAACCAGCAGAGGTTCAGCTCAAAAAAATTATTGAAATGATTTATCGATTATTAATAGCTGGCAACTAGTTCTTTGATCACCTAATGTTGCAGCCATACTTTTACATACATCTGCATGATCTGAAACCTTTCCCCAGCTGCCTATTAAATTATCAAAGCGAAGAGAAAAAAAACACTTTGGGCACTGCAATATCCATTTATTAGGCATTTTTATAAGCTAAAAGATTAAATCAAACACTAAGACTGAAGCTATTAAGACATATATTTATTGAGCACATTTTATTGGATATATGCTCTGAGTAATGATGCACTCAGCTCACCTTAATTGCCACGATGCAGTCGATGGTGTTGTCTTTCTTCACGCAGGAGAACACGGGGGCTACTTCGGCCAAATCTGAACATTTCCTAAACTCTGCGTCCGACTTGACGCACCACTTTACCTTCTCAGCGGGGACCGCCAACACAGTGGCTGCAATACAGATGATGGATAAATTACAAGTTCATATAAATTGAACGTTTAATGAATATTTGATCAAATAGAAATAAAAAATTTAAAAAAAAAAAGTGTTTACCGAGGCACCCGAGGAGCGCCACAAGGAGGAGAGTCTTCATGCTGGACGGACGGCGGGTCTCCAGGTCAGCAGAGCAGACAGTCTGAAGGCAGCTCAGGCTTTTATAGCAACTGAAGCTGGAGGGGGGAAAAAATCCACAGTTTGCTCAGGTTTCCTAATGAGGGCGTGCGCGAGGCGCGTGCGTGTGTGTACTTTTGTGTGCTGGTACACAGAAATGGCAGAGAAACAGAGAGATTACATGTCCGAGATGTCCTCATACTGGAATTTCACAGACACTGACTCTGACACTATTGTTTGCTCTAATCTGAAAATAAGGCACGAAGACACAAAAGACACGATTCACTGAGCAGACATACCCCATTCAGGGTCTAAAGTCTAAATGTTTTCTCATTTTTTAATTTGTACCGAAAGTTTAACTTATTTTAAAATGATTAAATCCAGTTTTCCACACATTTTTGTTCGGTATTTATACAGTATGGTGTGTTCATGTGATTTGTGTTTCTGTCTGACTGCTTCAATTGCCCTCTGAGGACAAATAAGATATAGTTGATTCATGGATTGATTAATTGATTGAGGTGTTTGTCAAGCTTGATAGATTTTTGATTCCAGAGAACAAACACGTGAGAAAGTGTGTTAAAACATTGTATTAAATCCAGTAAATCCTATCTATCTATCTATCTATCTATCTATCTATCTATCTATCTATTAAACTGTTTAGTCTTACCTTCAAATTTTATTTCAAGTATCAAAAGTAAATCAAAAGTAAAAGTATGGAACAAAGTGGCTGCTGTAAATGTAATATTACTATATCATAATATTGTATTATTAGGGGAGACCAGGGGCAACTGTAACAGGGGGGATTTTGAATGCTCACTTCCTCCAGTCAGAGACGAGCTAGAGTGATGATAATTCTGCACATGCTCATTTAACTTCAGCAGATGTTTTCAAGAATTTTTTTTTTTTTTTATGTTCAAAAGTTACTTTCTGGATGAAAGAAGGAGAAAAGTTTTTCGGTCAAAAGTTTATATGACTGTGAATTAAAACCTCCATCAATTCTAGTTTGGGTTATTGGTTTATATTCAAAATGAGCAAGGTATGCTAATATACGTGATGATAGCTGAAGCCATATGACCTAATGTAAGCACTGTGTTTTGTATATCTACTAGATCAAATTACTATTACTCAAAACTATGATGGAGACCGCTGTCAATTATAACTTAATTCCTCCAAGCAGAAATAAGCCAGAGTGATGACACTTCCTCTGCACATGCTCAGCATACAAGATTTTATCATGGCTGCAAGATTGTAGCACAGTGTTGCAACTGCCCCCGGGCCAAATGGCCAAATGTTAACACCTTGTTTGTCTGTGCGGATATACTTTTCTGTTAGAAAATGATTTAAATGTAAAATTACTTTTAACTCAGTTCGAGTAGTTGCCTAGTTTTCTGCAAAAGAAAAAGACTTGGTTTGAATTCATATAATGCCCGACATCTAAGAGAATCTGAACCATAGCCCAGAGTTTCCCAAACTTTTTTTCAAGGGTCCGTATCACCTTACATTATCTTGACACATTTTATAGAAAATAGGTCATTTTTCTCTTAAAATTAAAACAATATGTTGATTTTACTAAATGCTTTATGAAAGGTGTACTGCAGATATACATTTTAAATTTGCAGAATTTCTTCCCAAATAAACTTTCCTGTGACCCACCTGTGGGTCATGACCCAGTCTCTCTCTGATAAAAAAAAAAAAGAAAAAGAAAAGAAAAGAGCACTACTACAGCATTAATGTGATCACAAATGTAACACTGACTTCTTGCATTAAAATTTAATAGCATAGCCATGTCCTGGTTAGGGAAGATGTATCGATTGCAATTTAATAAGTGCAAATATATTTTGTATGTTTCTTATATAAAAAGATGAGCAGTGTATTTCAAATGGTCTGTGAGTTATGAAGGAAATTACAAAAACGTTACAATTGCCCCTGGTCCCTACTATTTGTCATCACATCTTTATCCTAAAATTACACAAGTTGACAGTGAGGCCTACTGCAACCAGACGTGACCTGAAAAATGCAGTTTTGGAGGCAGTGCTGCTTGAGTTACATGCTATTATTTGTAAGAATAATCCAGCCACCTCAAGCAGATAGGTGAATGACCATGAACGTCTGAAGAAAAAAAAACTGCATTTATCAAAGTGTTTTACTCAGAAAAGCTGCAGTGTGACCCACATAAGAGTCCTGTTGACAGAGTCAACGTTACTCAACACAAGAGCAAAGGTTCCTGTTGATTTGTAAATTGAACCAATAACACCTCCTTCTTTGTTCTCATCTGCCAAATTCTGAAACATCCGCCAGCAACTTTCACAATAGTTTCATACAACTTTGGAAAATCTGAGATGGTGTAACAGATAAGTGTATGGATTACATGTTCACTTTACGGATATTGGCACCGTATTTTACCCATCGTGTAATTGAACTTAGTAACATATAATCCTTTTGTAGATTTCCTTTAATAAGATCTTCAGATAATGAGATATATTTCTGGAAGGAAGAGCCGAAGTATAAATTACAATTCATGCTGAAGTGTAGGAAAATAATTGAGAGCAGTGTCCTGTGTGGTAATCAGAGGACTGAACCATCCTGCATCCACAGCCAAACTCTTTGTGAATCGTATAACCTGAGACTTAAGATGTTCCCATCATCATTATTATTATTATTCTTTAGGTCCACTACTTATTGTTTCTCTCTGTTCTCCTCTTTCAACCAGTTAAATACACTACTTTGTTCTTTGTACTTAAGTTAAAATGAAGTAGATACAACCAAATAGTAAACTTTTTAAGTACATTAATATCAACTTGTCAGATTTTAGCATAATAATATAGATTTTTTTTAAGCCAAAGGGATTTACTGGAGTGAAAAATATGTTAATCAAACAAACCAGTATTAAAATAAAAGTATAAATGAGAATCAGTAGAGATTCAAGTGGTCAGATTTTTTATTTGATTTATTTGACGTATCAAAAAAATACATATTTAACAGGTCATACACTGCATCAAATACATATTACTTGAAAATGTCCAGGATAACTCAGTGAAGATAACAAGTACCTTCTTTACATTGTGGTTTTCCTTCCAGGAAGACCAAGATACACGTCACAAATGGTGCCCTGTACTAACACACAGGCTTCATTAAAAACAATAACACAGCAAAGCAAAAGTAGATAATAACATCTCTCCATATAAATAAACAAACATGCATAGTCTTTATTTATATAAATACCTATCACATCAGTCCACTTACTAACACACATGATTCCCAAAAATGAAAAGGGAGTACACTGTAAAACAAACAAACAAAACAAAACAAAAACAAACAAACAAAAAAACGGGCCAACTGAACCAAAACTCAAAAAAAACCTTTTCATTCATTAATTATGAGCATATGTTTCTTTTTTTCTGATAAGAATAATAATAGACTATGAGTAAATTCTGCCACTAGGAGTCTTTCACACTAAAACAATATCAAAAGACATAGTTTGTTGGTTTCGTAAAGGCAGCGCAGAAAGTTGTTTTCTTCACCACCATAGCTGATGAAAATCTCTCTGACGTGACTGAGAAAGAAAGCATGATCATGATCATTCATTTGGTCACGTTTGCTGACTTCCTTACTCGATCTCTGACGTATCCGATGTTTTCTGTGCTTTCCTGGAAGTTAGCAACTAGCTAGCAACTGCTAGCAGGATACACACCGTCACCTTACATATATTACATGTTTCTCTGCTTCTGTTTTAACACTGTTGGACATATTTGGGATAATATAAGTACACAACTAAATCTATAACATGTCTACTGTTTTTAGACATTTTAATGTGGAAATATTACATATGATAACTTAAACAACAATAACTCATGACTTTACTTTGACTTGAGCCTGTTGAAAATACCAAAAATCCAATTAATTTACCTTCATTTACTGAATCAACGAAAGATGTTTAAGTCAGCACTTCCCCAGATCTACTTTGTTTGAAACAATCTGACAAAGTCCAATCAAGTTCCAGGGGAGAACCGAGAAGAACTAACGTTACGTTACTGAAGTCCAGTTGGAAAAAAAGATACCAAAGACAATTTTGTTCACATGCAAAAACTACAGTGTGTTCAACAAAAAACAAATTGCAGTATGTAAAATTACAGACAGAGACACAACAACTTCCAACATCATTCAGCATTAAAAGCTGCACAAAGAACGCTGTTGTTAAAATTACATTACATTTGGTGAAGAGAGCATTGCATAAATTTAATTTTGAAGTTGTAGGTGGTAGAAAGTGTAAGTAGATTCAAGGAGAGGGAATACAGGAAAATCTGTCATTTAAATGTGCATCACAGGAGCCAAATCCCTGTTCAGCAGAATCAAAATGGTTTTTTTTTAAAAAGGGGGACCGGAACATTACACAACATTTTATTTGTATAATTGATCAGGTGCTCATAAAGTCATGTTCCACACCGGTACATTTTTGCTGAATCATGTAACCCTGACCTCAGCCTCACCCGGCCATGACTAAATCTTTATTTTCACCCCTGTGTACTGAGATAAATCCACACACTGAGTGTACATAAACTTCATTGCACACATTTGTATCACATGAGTAATTTTAGTGACTCAGGCTGTCAACAGACATTTGATCAGTTTACTTTGGTTCTTGATTTCATGCTCCCTCAGCTGCCTGCACGGTGTCCTGTCTGAACATGTTTACTGTGATATTTAAGTTCACGTCAAAAGCTGGAAACAGATGCTGAATTTTATTTACTGGTGACAATATAATAAAATAACAGTGTGACAGCATGTTTACTGTGACCGTTTCCAGATTTTTCCAATTAACATCTCCTGTCATTCCTCACCTGTCCACCAGTTGTCCTCAGTGTGTCCACCATAGCTCGTCATGTGACTGTTCTAACACCTGTTTCCAATAACGATATCCTGACCCAGTGTTTATAATCTTCTTTACCATATTGTCTCTGTTGCCCAGTTTTTGATCCTCCTTCCTGTGTGTGTTTTGCCTGCTGCCTTTACAGTATTATTGCTCTCTGACTGATTAAAGACAGACTGTTTTTGCCTCTCATTATCTGCCCTGTGAGTGTGGATTTGAGTCTGTATCCGTGTGCTGGTTTGCTCAACCCTCACAGATTACTGTGCCTTTCTCAATCTGTGCTGACACTTCACTCAGCAGTACTACAGTAATGACACCTCTTGATAACACAGCCGGCAAGCCAATAACATGACTGTGCTGTACTCAGAGCACAAGTTGACATTTACAGCGTGCATTAATTATTCTAAAAACAGGCACAGTTATTGTTCTACTCATGTACGACAGCACAGATTTACAAAGTTCACATGATCAGTTGATTCATGTTGAGTTCATTTGTGTTTGTGTTAAATATGAATATTTAATGCTATTAATCAATAGTTGCTGATATTTTTTAATTATCATAAGAATTTTCTATGAAGGTCATATCTGTAAGGCAGTATAAGCACATTCATAAGACATTATAATGCATTTATATGCAAGGCTTTATAGAACTCTTATAAATGTTTATAATCATGTATGACAACTTATAACAATGCTAATAGAGTATTTTAAGTGGTGGACATAATGTATTATAAGATCAGTATTCATAATATAGAGAACTGCCCTAACATATCATAACAGATTATAAATTCTTAATGTTTTTTTCTTAAATGGAATAATGTTTTATTAACATCATACAATTGTCAATAACCTTATACAGTGCTGTCACTTTACTTAAAGCTCACTAAGTCATGCTTTACTGTTGATGTTTATAAAATGTTTATAATCTACTGTAAGTTAGAGCAGTTCTCACCGTGTCTTTATAACTTGCTAAAGTCATGGTTGTCATGTGCTGTGTAACGCAGGACTCAGATTCTTCTTCCAACACTGTTGTTACTATGGTTGTCACACATCATTATAAACATTAATAAAGCATTTTATAAAACATTACAAATGCATTATAATGTCTTATGAATGTGCTGATAATACATTATACTACAGTATGTCCACCACTTATAATACTTTCTAAACCTTGTTATAAATTGTCATGCATGTTAATAAACCTTTATGTAGACTTAAGCCTTATAAATGCATTATAATGTCTTACTAATGTGCTTATAATGCATTATACATGACCATAGAAAGTGTAACCAAGTTTTGCAATCCATCTTCCTGAAATACCTCTGGGACTCTTGTGCCTGGCTGCGTGTGACGGTGATTACAGTCCACGAGGCCGTCCTGACTGTGCTAAATCAGAGCGGATAAGCTTATCATCAATGATTGTTCTCCTGAAACATGCAGAGCAGGGGGTTAACAAGGCATTACAGGTCGGACGTTACACACAAACACACTTTCGGCCTGTGGCGTATGCTGAGCCTCACGTAGGGGAGACCGGGTAGTGCTGTAACACCACGTTAGTTTTAACACCGTCAGTTTGACCAATCAGAAAAGTGCTGCAGTGATGTCATCAATATCGTACACTCGTATTTCCTTTTTGAGCTCACAGGAGAAGCGGCATGTCTCTGTGACACATAATGCATTATAATGTCTTATGTATGCGCTTATAATACATAATGCTCCATTATGTTTGCCACTTATAATACTTTCTAAAGCTTGTTATAAATTGTCATGCACGGTTATAAACATTTATAAAGACTTATAAATGCATGTCACCTTAAATTTTTCACTTTATTCAAAACACTGTAGAGCTGCAACAATTAATCAACCATTAATCAATTATTAAATTAATGACAAACTATTTTAATAATCAGTTAATTAGTTTAGCCCTTTCTGACGCTAACTGAATATCTTTGGTTTGTGGATAGAAGAAGACATTTTAGGACGTCAACTTGGGCTTTGGAAAACAGTGATCAACATTTTTCACCATTTTTGGACATTTTATGAACAAAACAACTCATTGGTTTGAGATCACCAGCAGTCTCGTGATTCAAATCTTGCTTCTCTAAACTGCAGGCTCCTGTTGTCTGTGCACATTACAGGCACTCCGGTTATTTTGTACTACTGTCATAAAGTTGGGGGATTCACAGATTAGATAAAAAGATATAAAGAGATATCCTGACTTTTAGCTCCAGAAACACTGGATCCTACATTTCCCATAATGCAATTCAACAGTATCTTTCAATAGACCTGCTTCCCTCTTAAATGCCCACTTCTTTCAAACGCCACGCCTCCAGTTTTTAAAGCAGCCTTTCGGTTTCATCCCAAAATAAGTGAATAAAATCATCAGGTTTATTTATTCAGACTTTAAAAATCTCCCTCAGAGCCACAGAAGACGTTACACAATTGCTCCAACAGGCTGAGTAATACTCCTACACTGAACTTTGTGTGTAAAATCAGCGCGAGCGCCCCTTTAAACTCAGCCCCCACATGGCTCACTGATCACACATTAACTTCCATTGACTTCATTCTGAGAACCAGCTGAAAGGCCCATGGCTGACTGGGGTCAACATCCTTTTTATGCAACAGACAAAAACCTCAAACAAGCAGGTCTGACGAGCGCTGTCCTGGTTACCTCATTGACCTTTAAGCACTGTGATGAATACATTTAGGTATGAATGCAGGTTAACCTCCTCTTTATTGAACTGCAGTCTTGCTTTTAGCCTAATTGCACTTTCCCAGCTGGATTTGAAAAGTTTTTATAACCTAAAGAGAGCTCTAAAACATCAAAACGAGCTTGACATATAAACAACCCACAGTGATGCAGACAGTTCACTTATTTAAAAGTGACATTTTGACCCGAGATTTTGTAAATTCCAGATGCTACTGTGCAAGAATACAGAGATATCTCTATAACCTTTGCCAGAATTATCTGGCCTGTTGTTCTGAGGTCAAATGCAGCATTTCAAGTGTCTGGGGTAAAAGAGTTCAGTACTCTACTACTACTACTTTATTCGGCCCTTTGACAGCACATTTTCCCCCTGCTTTTGTCCATGACACTAAAAAAGAGGTGGTGAAGGAATGCCCTTGACGTACTGTAGCACCGACACAGTGAAACAGTCAGTGTCCTCATCTGTTTGTACAGCTGCAAGTCCTTTTCTTTCAACTCTGACCGTTGCCCTGTACAGTTGGGGCCCTTGTTCAAAGGGGGAATATAAAAAATGAATTGGACTCAGACCGGTGTGGGACTGCAACTAAGGATTATTTTCATTATTGATTAATCTGTGGATTATTTTTTTTTGCAATTAAACAATAATTTAATCTATAAAATGTCAAAAAATTATGAAAAATGTTCATCAAAATTTCCCAGTCACAGTGACGTCTTCAATTTGCTTCTTTTGTCCAACAAACAGTTGAAAATCCAAAGTTTTCATTTACTAACATAAATTACAAAGAAAAGCAGCAAATCCTCACATTTAAGAGTCTGGAGCCGGCAATTGTTTTGAGTTTTTTTCTTGAAAAATGAATGAATCAATTATCAAAATAGTTTGAAAATAACTTATAAACTATACTAATGACACATCTTTTTTTCCCAAGGCTTAAAACTAAATGTGACCTACAAACAAAAGTCTTTAAATATTTAACTGCATTTGTTGTTTCTTAATACTGTAGCAGTGGTCACGTCTTCCTATTTTTCCTCACTGCAGATCTTCAGGAGACAGCAAAACCCATGCTACCCTATTTTCAAGTGGATGAGAGAGAAATTGTGACCCTATTTAATTGAAAATCACCAATAAGAATTTGTCATAGGTATGAAATTCAATCCCATATTACTCCTTATAAAAGTATAATTCAGTTAGCCTACCTGGTTATTGCAGCTGCTCTTCCCTTATTCACAATTTAAAAAAAACGTATAGGCCAAATTTAGAACATAAACATATGCAAAACGCAAAAACAAATCCTGTAAAAGGCCTGTGAACTTCTCTAATCAAAAATGTATTTGAGTAGCATGTGATTTAAGGTGACATTTTACCACATAGCTTATTCTGATATTAGTAAACTGACATGGCAGCAAACATCACCTCCATCGTTCCAGGACTGGAGCGCTTGGTATAAAAAAACGTCTAGATATAGAAAACAGCTTCTCTTCAGGACCAAGTGCAACTCAAAAATATTGTTTAGGCTGAACAAACAGTTGAAACCTTCAGTATTTACACTGGCTGGTGGTCTTCTTTTTTCTTCACCTCTTTTTTTTATTGAAAGTTTGGTGCCATTTAAGGCGCATTACTGCCACCAACTGTCCATGTCATCTTATTAAAGTCCATTGTGGTGTCTTATTTAAAAGCTCCAACTATAACCCTACACTCTAGACCTCATGTTCAGGCACTTGTTTAAAATCTGTAGTAGCTGTTGCACAGAGATTCCCTTCATTCTTACACAGATGTCATCTGTATAATTTACTAAACACTGCCAGTCTTTGATGTAGACAATCTCACACATGTAAGGTTAAATGGCATCAGACAAGAAAATATAATTAAAACATCTTTTTCTATATTTGTCTTGATATTGGGATGAGCTGTAACCTATTGCTGTATTTCCGCTACATGGTACGGCTCGTCTGAACTCTTCCCACTTTTGGTACTTCTACTTCATTTTCCAGTGCAGACAGTACTCCCTGGACCAGATTTCTGCAACTTTTACTATCAAAAGAGCCATTCTGGCCTGGAGAAGAAAAAACAAACATCTCTCTGGAGCTGCAACTCTTAAATTCTCTAATTTCCTTGAAAACCATCCAGAGTGCAGCCCAGTGAGACTCAAGATTAGCCACTGCCAAAATTTAGAGGAAAAAAGCAGCGGGCTGTAAATGTAGGCTATAACCAACATTTTAGTTGATGAAATATTAAGACTTTTTAAAACTTGGTGTATAGGCTACACGCACAATTGCAGAATGTAATAATCACTTGAGACCTACAACAATAATGAAGGAAAATTAAAATGTACAATTAGGAACTGTTATCCATTTACATTTAGTTTGTTGACAAAGCCACAGGGAGCCACTGGAGAGGGGCAAAAGAGCCACACATCACAGACCCCTGCCCTACACGCAGGCAGAGCTGATCATCATAGTAACATTATTCCCACATTTGGGAAACAACACACACAGGTGCTTTGGTCTTGAGAAGCTGCAATCTTTATTCACCGACAAACTGTAACCTACACTGTACATTTACTGCCAGAGTGACAACTTTGCTGCTCATTATTTTCCTCGCCTTCATGCTTGTAACAGAGGACATAAAGGTCTCGTGTTCCTGATACTTAAGAAATTGGTCGATCTGCATCCTCACAGTATACAAGACACAACCAGTGTACTACATGATGTACGCTGTGAGATAATTTCCTGGTTTAACATACTTATTTGAACCCAAACCGCAACCTTTCCCTAAACCTTAACAAGTTTTTGTGGCTTAACTTAACCGTGAAGTTTTGGTGGCTGAACGTAAGCAAACGATAACTGTTTGTGGTGTATGTCTTGTAGCAGGCGAGTCCTGTTGTATGGAGTGGCATGGTGCAGCCATACCTCACTTCCCTCTACCACAGCACAATTTGTTTGAAAACAAGTGCTGTGAAAGTGTGAAAGTAGCAGCACCAACAGAGAAAACCATTGCCATTTTCATGCATGTTAATGGTGGCAATGTAATTAGTTTACCGTAACGCCACAGTGGGCAGATGACCAAAACAGCAAAACAGTCTTAAAAAGTGACAGATGTCAGAAATACATCACCTGGAGATACATGAGATACTTGTATATGTCAGGATGTACCACCTCCAACCACTCGGTGGAGTCATTCTTCCACTTTGATGGAGGCAGACACTCACCAACCCCTATTTCTTTTTTTTCCCCCCAAGTAATGTTGCCGATTGCTGATGAGCAAAGGCATAGCATGATTGTTCACCTGACTGCTCACAAGATTTGGGCTCCTAATGGATCCAAAGTGATGCGTTTTTCTTATTTTATGCATTTAAACTGGCAAATACCTCAGAATTTATTAGTTTGTCATCACTTGTTTTAGTTCTTGATAACTTTGTGAAGTTTTTATGTAGGTGGAGACTTTTTGCCTCTCCCTGCACTGTATATTATTTTTCATCTTTGATTTTTTGTGTATTTTTTTTAATTGTGCAAAAAATAAAACAAACAAAATTTGTATTGACTGCCTGTCAAATTAGAGCAGTTGTTTTCACCCAAAAAGGGGCGAAAGCATGATGCAGGAGCAACGTACCCGGATGAGTTACGCTCATCTATCATTTTTTTGAGTTCTTTGGTCACTATTGATGGTTTTTAAAAATGCTGTGCAAGTCCAATGTCGCATGACCGCTCAGCAGTCTGCACTGGTTTCACTTCACCTTTTAGTATCAGTTAAGCTCACTTGGAACCTCAACCGAGGCGATACCAAATAAAGTACCAGGCACAATCTCTAACGGAAAACCCTCGAGCTGTACCATGCAGTGGAAATACTGCTACGTGTGACATTTGTCTCCATTTGTCTCATCACGTCGGGCCTGTGAAGTTAATTTGAAGGGCAGACCAGTTAAAGAAATATAACAAAAGATCAAGCAGAATCTCCCTTGGTTTTGGTGGTTATATTTCAACATCAGCATATTTTCTTGGCAGCATATAAAAAAAAAGAAAGGAAACAATGACTACAGCTAAATATCAGTCTCTCTAAGCCATCTCTGTACAGTGTAGGTCCGACTGATGAGATGTACCACCCTTCATTCATTCCCTTCTGTATCAAAAGTTGAAATCCAAAAACAATCTACTAGTCTCTAATTAAGCCAATAGAAACTTGAGTAAAAATGCGCAGATCAACCCCAAATCCTCACAGATCTACACAAGCGTGTCACAGGTGTCCGACACGTTTTTCTTGACTTGTTATTTTTGCACCTTTTCTCTTAGTGCCCCTACCTGCCACATAATTACAATTATTGAAACAATGACCATGTGAGAGACCAAATTTGGGTCAAAATAAACAAGAATGAGTCTCCCATTACCTGTCCCCAGGTACAGAAAATAACAAGAAGAGCTAGAAAATAAACTCTGACATTTAACGTCCTTTTTCTGGGAGGTAAAAGTCTTTTTGTACAAGTCTCTGGTGCCTCGT
>JAJHUR010025723.1:4067-17438 GCA_027495735.1 Lutjanus campechanus | reverse complement strand
TGGTCACATTCTGTACCTCTCAATACTCTGCATGCCCCAACTATCACACCAAACTCCCTTCTAGGCTGTAATAGACAAAATAACGACGTATGAATACAATAAATCCCAGAGCAGCAGATTTTTGGAGATCAATAAAATACAACAAACTGCTAGGTGAAAATTAAAATACACACCCACAGATTGATTTGGGTCCAGGAAAAACAACATTTTATCATGGGAAGAGGGCTTTTTTTCGCAAAAACTTTCAAGGGAACTGTTCATATTTTAATTTCCAACAGATGGTATTTCTGACAGAAGGAAAGTCTCCTTCCAAACCTGAGGAAGACCATCTGTTCGAAGAAAAATCAATCATGTCCACATAAAATGAGCAAGACAGCACTATAGTGTTATTTCTCCTCTATTTGGTCCCTTAAGAAATCCTGCACAAGCACACACAGATGCACTTTTGTGGCTCTTGGCTCTTATAGGACTAAGAATGCTTTCTTGCCAGTAAACCAGGGGGAGATGGGTAGCTTCGCGCCTGAAATAGCGGGTGCGGGGGGATTCAGCCAAATCTTCCCTCAAATGACACTGTTGTACGCCCTGTAACTGGGAGGCACAGAAACAGGGTCAGCTCCCTATTGTGCTGAGGCCTGAGCGACTGAAAGCACAGAGGATGCCTGCAGTGACACACAATTCCCTCATTTCCATTCACAATATATGTTAATAAGATGTGAATATATGGCGAGTTGCAATTTAGATGCCTGTCTGTGCATTTTGTTTAACTGGCACAATGATTTCAGCACCTTTTATTTTTAGCTTTTCATCACCACCTGCCACCCGTTCATCACCTGTTGGTTGGGTGTGAGCCAGCTAAACCAGCAAACAAAGACCTGAAATGAAAAGAGGATTTCCTACCCACATCTTTAACAGACATAGTCACTTACAAAACAAGTATTCTTTTGCCTTGAAGTCTTAATTTGAAATTATGAGTTGAGTGAATGAACTGTTACCTAATCACAGCATATTAGCATACTTCCTAGCATACATTCCCTGAGAAATTCTTCCTGTTTTTTGTAGTTTAAAGAAAGCATAAATGATCTAAACATGTTGAAAGTGAACTGCATTCTGCTTCTTGTGTGCATACTGACAGCTCGCACGAGGGAGCATCCTGGGCATCAGTCAGAACGGTGACGCAACAGAGATTTTGTCTGACTCACCGGATGCACTCTGTAGGTTTAGGCCTGCCATTGCATGACTTGTTTCACTAGACAGCGTGGCTTCCACTATCTGCATTTTCAAAGTCCCCAGGAAACAAAAACAAGAAGCTCTGAGGTAGCAAGCTTCATGCCGAAAATGGCAGATTAGCACTTGGCAAGCTAAAGGTACAAATGTAAACAACTGCTACTGCTACCTTTTACCCTTTTGCAGTTATAGATTAATTTTAATGCCCGGGTTCAAATCTCAACATGCAAATCTTCCACCAAAACAAGTTCCCCTCGTCACTAATCTGCAAGGGCACCATTGATGCATCCTGGACTTGGCTTTGCCCAAGATTGTGGTTGGTTTAGAGAAACACAAACAAGCCAAAGCGTTTTTGTTCTTGTTTTTAACTTGTTTGCATCTCCAATACTGCTTTTATTTGTCCAAGCATCAGCTGAACTGGCTTTAATCCTTAATACTTCTTTGCAACTTGCCACAGGGGAGCTTTAGAAAGTTAAAAAAACAACATAGTAATTTTACAGTGTTTGCTCACCACAAATGAGAAAAGTAGAAATATTTGTTATTGGGAAATATCCAGAGAAGAGAATTAGTGAAACAAGAGAAAAACCTTAAGCTATTGCAGTCCCGGCTCGTCGCTGGTGATGGTCAGCGAACCTCTTTGTGTTTATACAAAAGCTTCCTTGGTGATGGCGTGTGTTAAGCATCTACGGTGACCTGAAATTCCCTCAGGGACACACTGAAAGGACATGAATGGAATATCAATAGTGCGTAGCTTGACCGTTTTTTTTTGTTCCTGCCAGAGTAAAAAGAAGTGCCAAGAATCACATCTTAAATCCTGTTTGTTACACGCTCATTCAGATGCATATGAACCCTGCCAGTGTCTCTCTCAGCCCTGTGCTCCGACTCGGCCTTCTTTTGAAAGTCCGGTCTTCCGTCCCTCCGGCTCTGCAGCTCATTTTCTGTGAGTGTGTCCTGTGAATAGCAAAGAGCTCCTTCCACTCCTTTTGCAGCTGAACAATTCTGCCTTTCCTTTAGTAGTCATTCTTCATCTTGTTCTTGTGGGATGTCGAGTGTTTACTTCAGAGATGTTTATGACTACAGAGCAGCTGAGAGATCATTCTGTATAGGACTTATATATATATACAGTATGTACTGCTTATGCACCAGTGCTGGGGAGTGGTGAATACATTTAAACTAGCAGTGTTACTACATTTTGCAGCAGCTGTTAGTTCATATTTCCACAGTGAATCAAGTAGTTCAATTTCATTTCTGGCTATTTTCTATGTTCCTAACTACTGAAACTACAAGTAATTTTGAGTCATAACAGGAAAGAAATTATTATTTTTTTAATTTTACCATTGCTTCTCAGTTGACTGATGGACAATGTATACAAAAGCAAAGCTAACATTCCCATTAATAGTGGGGGTATTCCATTTTTTTATGAATGAACTGTGAACAAGTGCGCACTATTGCAATAAACTCAACTGACCCTTCATCCTCTCCTCCTGCTCTGTGTTCCAATAACTGGTACCGGGTGGAACTTTTCTTTTCTTTCCTGTTTCCTCTACTTAGATATATTATGTGTTAGTCTCATCCATGCTGAAAAAAAAACCTAATTCTGAAGAAATTTGAAGATGGTTAAAAAATGTTGCTAGGAGACCCATAAAAGCAACATACTGTATATAGCCTATAGTCACGGTTAGCTAATGTTAGCAGAACTCTAGCTAACTGGCTAGCTAATCTATAACAATCGCTAGCTTGCTAATTACATCTGAAAGCTAATGTTAACAAAACACTAGTCAACTAGCTAGCTAGCATCAATCATTACCAAGTTAGTTACACATGATAACTAATGTCTTGCAAGACGCAAGCTAACTAGCTAGTTAACATACATAAATCATTATCCAGTTTTTGCTAACACTAGTTAGTGTGACTCACCAGATGTACACTGCTGGTATAAGTCCTGCTGCTGGGCACTGGGAAATAACAAAAAACCTCAGACCTGCAACCTGCATGCTGAAAATGGCAAATTATCACCTGGAACGTTAATGGTACAAACATAAACAAGCTAACAGCTGTTACCACTGATGTAGTCGCCTCCCGACGTGCGAGAGCTCCACCCCAACAAGTTCTCTCTCAAAACTATTTTGCAGCAGCACCATCACTGAATCCTGGACTTTTGTGACGCCCAAGACGTTTGTGATTGGTTTAATCACAACCCCCCCAAATTTTACAAAGTAGTTTTCTTGGAAGCTTTAATTAACCGAACTAAATTTCTCCCTGTTGTGTAGCTTTGCTGTAGTTCAACTTGTGCCAGTGTGAAGCAGTTTATAGCCTGCAAAGCCAAGTTTCAAAGCAGCAATTCCCTGACACTGATATGTACGTATGTGTGGTGTTTATACAGTATGTGTGTGTGTGTGTAATGATTTATCTCCGCTTTGCAAGCCGCAGCAGTTGTACATACAGTACTTGGCTGGTATACAGTATGGTGCAGTGTTTAACATAACACCTACCAGTGGGTTCACTGCAGTGGACAAATATGGCAAATTTCCAGGTTTCTGAAAGCAAGGACATGGAAAGAACAAGAACAGTGTTGCACTCAGCCTGTGTTTCAAGGTCCTTGCATATTTCCAGTAAAACCTTATCATCAAAAGTCAGATGCATTAATAGAAAAAAGCAAATTTTCAGTAACAGTGTTGCGCTGTTTTAAAGCATGTAAAAGAAGTGGACGAGGCGCCAAGGTCTGAAAAGTAAACCTGCATTCTTTCTAACGACCAGTAGGGAGCAGCTCCACTTTCTGCAAAACAGAAGTGAGATTGCATGTAAGTCTATGAGAAAATGAAACTTCCGATTTGATTTACGACGTCGATAAACAGTTTCCTAATGAGTTTATGGTGTTGATTGTAAGTCTCAAGTCCTCTTCTATAGAGCATGATGGTCATTTGATAAATTATGATCCCATTTAGAGTAAGACAGACGATAAAGCAGGCTATGCTTTAGGGTTTAGTTTCCTTATGATTGACAAATGTGGTCACTTGTGGCTGCAAAAACACAAGACTTTGACAGCCAAAATGGGTCATGTCTAGATGGTAACTCCAGATTTGCTAAACTCCACGCTGTTGACAGCCAGTCACTGTGACCTAAAGTCTGTCCCGTTCTCATGAACGATGGAATTTCATGACATCAGCGACTAACATCAACTTGGATTCAAGCAAACACTTATTAGATTTTGGTGGTCAAAGGTCAAAGGTCAAGGACACTGTAACCTCACAAAACACGTTTGGCAGAGGCTCAAGAATTCACAGGCTAATTGTGACAAAACTTCACACAAATGTCTAATGCAATAAAATGATGAAGTTGTCATGTTTTATACCTGGAAGGTCAAAGGTCAACCTTACTGTGACTTCATAATATTCTGCAAAAATGCTTCAAGCTCCCTATCAGTCCTCTGTACTCCTCTGTCTAACTTCCACAGGGGATTATTCACAATTATTCACCGAAATGCATGTCAATATGATACATACACTTAATACAATCTTCACCACTTACACTATTTTATGTTACATGGCTGTAAACTGTAACCGGTTGGTGGAGGCAAACAACCATGAGGTGGTTATTCTAGTTTCTTTATATTCTGAGGCAGCTCGACTGTTTGTCTTCAGGGCTTATTGCCAGAAAGCCACTGTTTGTGTCCTATGTGAAACCCTAAGTCAGTGTCGACTTATTATTTTAACCCAAACCATGATCTTTTCCCAAGACTTAAAAAAAATGTAAATAACAAGTCAGCCAAGTCTAAAAGTCAGTGTTGACTTTTGGATTCACATCATCCACCAGAATCTCCTCTCTACATGAGCTTTGTCACTCTTTATACTATGTCACCTAACTTTCTGAAGCAAGTGTGCATGTGTGAGAGTTTTAAACATGTAGGCACAGCTGCCAAAATGCCAAACTCAAAGCCTCAAATGATAGTCCACAAACCAACGGGTGCTGTTTGGGTGGCTACGTCCACTCTTGTACAGTCTATGTTTTAAAGCAAAGCAAATACATAGCTGGTGCTGCAACTCGGTGACCCACTGTAGTGCTGTTTTATGGCTCAGTTCAGCCTGTAAGCACCTTTTAATCCATTTGATCAGTGCTGAAAACTAGTTTAAACAAAAACTGAGATTATGTGAAGTCTTACATAATGTAATCCCTGTAGGGAAACCAGATTCAATCAAATCTGTGTCCTGGCCGAGTTCGCTGGAATTTCATTTAATCGGCAATGAGGGTCTCACGACGGGTTGAACTCCCTAAGAAAGGTTTTAAGGAACATGTGTAACCCACCACCATCATTTAAGCAATTAAGCATCTGTCAACGAACATACACTGGCCAGATGTCTAAAGGAAATACATGAAGGTATTTCCTCCCCATGAGTGCAGTATACACAAGAGACCCCTAAAGAAAGCAAAACTCTCAACTTAAACATTTACCAGATCATTCTTATCATTCTTCCTCAGTGCCTTCTGAGATGTCATTTGGACCTTTTGCAGTCTAAAGTTTCTCTGCATACTGTCTGAGATCTCAGGAATAATATCCCACATAATGAGTATGTGACAAAATCTAGGTCCTGAATGAATGGAGCTATTAAATAACACAGATTTGTACTCTGTCATCATTTGTGTCTGTAATGTAACCCACTCAGATTACGTAAAAAACAACGTCCCCAATCCCAGTTGCTCCTAATGAATCATCTGGACTCGGTTTGTGTATTTTTGGACCCCGTCTGTCTGAGAAAAGGACAGAGGAGGTCAGAGTCGTTTGCTGTTGTAGGAGGGAGCTGCTCTGTTATTACTCCCCCTTCAAATGTTTTTTCATGCCACTCATCCATCAAATCTCTGCCTTCGGACCAAATGTGCTTTATCTTGTGTGTTTTGGGGCCTGTGTGCCTGTTGTGTGTGTGCATGTGTGACTGCAAACTGACATTTTCCACCAAAAGCACAGGATGTACTTGTCTCTGTGAAATTAGTGAAATTAGTAATTACTTGTAAACTTTAAAATATAGCAGGTGTGTAAGCAAATTAAAGTGGACATACATAACATGGCATGAACATATCGCAAACATTAAGATGAAATCTTTACATCAAATAAGTGAGCAGTATAAGATGTTCTGATATCAAACATACTTCAGAACCAAGAAGGCTTGTATGCTTGAATGTATGTACTATATAATGTTATACAGTTGTTCATAGTCATAGCAGTAAATTGCTAAGGCTGCTTGGGAAAAAAAATATCTAAATTTAGCAGCAGGTTTGGCACATAAAGTTCAGCTAATTAGCCGATACCCTCGATTGGAGCTTCATACTTATGACACCCACCTCTTAAAGCCACTCCACAACCCAGTTTGTAATTTCAAACCAGTTCTAATCTTAAACAAAGTTTTCAGGAAGTTGGCATCCTTAAAGCTGCACTCATAACAAATATTTTAATGTGAAAGACGTGGCTCATAGTGATTAAAAGCCGCTTTATACTCCAGTGCTGAATCTATGGCATAGGTACAGCATAGGCATGGCATAGGTACGGCATAGCTACAATACAGGTATGCCATAGGTCCAGAATAGGTATAGAATAGGTACCCTGTGACGTAACCTGACATGCACCTTCCCAGAAATATAACTGCAATGCAGATTGGTGCATTTGGTAGCATCATATTTCCTCCTCTACATTTCCAGCAGCTACTTCATACTGTAAGTTGAACGAGCACAGGCTAAATCAAGGAAAGGTTATCTGAGGTTGAACGACTCTTCTTCATTACCGACTGTCAGTGGCGGTGACTGTTGTTCAACATTTATTAGCACAAACGTGACCTGCATTGTAATAATTACCATTGTGTGAAGTACACAAAGAAACTCAACAGAGTGCTGTAGAAACTCTACCGCCAGTTAGAGTTTTGGTGGTGTAATCATAGCGCGACGCAGACACACCAGAGCACGAGTTTAAATGCACTTGTGTGCCACTTGTGTTGGCTATAAATCAGCCTTAACACAGAGAATTATCACCCAACACTCACTAGTGTTCTGGTGTTCTTGCTTTACGGTGGTGAACATGGTTGAAAATTTAGCTGCACAGGAGCCACATATTTTCTTCAGCACCTAAAACAGAGATATCAGGGGAGTGGATTTGCATTTGCCCAGTGTCTGGAAACATTACTCCAAATGTATGATAATGTTGCTCCTTGTTTGCTGGATGTGTGCAACTGTCTGCTAACACATTTGCCATATCAACTTACTATGAAAATAAAAGTTTTCTGCACATGAACTGTGTGCATGTATGACACGATGAAGGTGAAATATTTAATGCATATACAATGTTATCCCTTAAGACCATTAAATGAACTTTGATGATAAATTAATCCCATCTTAACAGAATTCACAGGAGGCCTGGTTAGATACAGGATGGTATAATCAGGAAGACAAAACAGAAGAGGATGGACATTACAATGCTGAGTTACAGACAAAGAGACTACAGCTACAGATCAAAGCATCATTAGCATACCAACTACAGCCTCAGGACTTCCAGGCCATGCAAAACCAGCCAAACCAAGAGATAATAATTTGTTTAGTTTGATATTCTGGTCAGCATTTAAATGTCTTTTGATTAGCCATGAATAGAGGCACACAGTGATGCTTTTTTTTATCAGAAATCCTCACAGAGTCATTCATCAGAAAGCTCGCAGCTGCAGCTCTGTATCTGAACCATCTGAACCCTGATTACTGTGGCCGCAAGATAAGGCTCAATCATAGAAACCCATAACGAAGGCTTTATTAATAATTGTTGATTTAAGCAAGACGTGAAAGCAGAGTGCTATTTGCTAAAGAGATAGTTCCCATCACAACCCCTCCTCTAGTGAATTATAACATATACTGTAAATGTAAATCATGAGAGCAGCTGGTGTGGGAAACAATGGACACAACAAACAACCAGGGTATAAATAATTCTCCGTTCTTGCATTTAAGCTGATAAAAGCATCATAAACCTCACGTTGACAGGCAGAGGACATATTAATCTACTGATCCAGTGGTGTGACTTCCTATAATAAGTTATAGTATAAGCAGTCCAATGTAGAATTAAAAGGGCAAATGGCAGCTTCAGCAACATCAGTTATGATTGCTTCAACTAATCTCGAGATATTCAACATGTTCTGTGAAGGGAGTAAAGGCGTGAATTTAATTTTAGACTGTCTCTAAGGGCTTTCATGATACTTTATTGCATGTTCAAAGGGAATCCTTTACAGTCACATTTTGCTTTTCATGTTATTCTCTGACTGAACCTGCAAAATGGCCATGCAAGGAGCCAGAAGCTTTAGATTTCGCTTGTGCTTTCATGGCTCATTAAAAAGAATAAGTTTTTTTTATCTGTCCTTTATTTGGAATACCACAGATGGAGGATGCATGTCATAAAAGTAATAGAGGGTATGAAAAAGATATGACAAACATGGGTTTAACATGAATATTATGTGCGTATTTGCAAGACAGAGCTCTGTGCATCTGCCAGTTAAAGTGGGCGGGCAGCAGGTGAGAACAAACAAAAGTATTTCAGCTAACAATGAAGCCAAATCAGCTGCCACACAACCTTTAACCCCTCCATCTGATGAAAGAATGGGGCGTCACTGATCTGACAGCAATGTAAGCTAGCTGTAGGATACTACATCAACATGATAAAGGCAAAACTAGCCAGTGGTACCAAATACCAAATTGTGGACAGTACATCCTCGACAGCCAAGTTGGATGTTTTGGAGGAATTTGGAGTGAACAGAAACTGTGAGAATAACTTTATCATGAGCTTTGCTGCCTGTAAAAAGTGTTGTAAATTAGTTTTTGATAGCTGCAAGCCTGGCACATCACCACTGAGGAAAAACATCGACAGCTGCAGGAGCACATGGACTGCACCCAGTAACAGATAGTTTTCCAAGGACACAAATGAGTGATGAGTGACTTTGTTTCCTGTGTGTTTCATCATGGGTCGGGTCGTGGACCCTGTATTAATGGGTATGAGTGGGTCTGGCTTGGACTTGGAGATAGATGCGCATAACAGGTTGATTCCTGTACTCAGCTTTGGGTTTCTGGTTTGTAAAACTGGACCCGTGCAGGACTCTGTCTTTAAGGCCCTCCATGTTACTTCCAATACTCACACAGATCACAATACCAGACAAGGAAAAGGGACAGATTGTCTGTCCCAAATAAACACATAATCAATCATAAAATACAGGAACATGACCTGAACAAGGGGGCAATCACTCTATCACCTTTCATCCAGATACGCGGTTCAGGGTCTTGTTGGGTCATCTCTTGGATGGGTTACAGGGATCAGATGATGCAGTCTGATCATTCTGCAGTGGCTGCATGGCCCACACCAGTTATTCCAGTGCTGGAGAGTGAGTGTGATGTGTTACTGTTGATCCCTTAGCATTCAGTACAGTTCATACTTAGTTCATATATACTTAGCTGCACTGCACGTCTGTAGGGAGAGGAAACTGACACTGGATCCAGGACAGAGTTGTAGGGAAGGTTACACTTTAACAGCAGTTCTTTTGCAATAAACGTAAAGAATATTGATAAAGTTGATATTCGAACTGGTTCATCCTGATTGATGTATTATATTTGCTTTTGTCAAGTAATATATTAGACTCTGATGTCCAAAGGGCATCATGAAGGTGTTGCTACCATGTGAAGTATTTGGCAAAGGTGACATGTGGGATGACAAGGCAAATAAATACCATGGGGTGAGGACATGTAAAGATAGTACAGGCTCAGTTACGGTACATGCTTGTGAAAGGGTGAAAGAAAGCTGTTTTCCCACCGCAGCAAGATCATAAAACAGTTAAAGATTAAACCTTTAAACAATATTGTGATATTGTCTCCTTCGTGCTGCCGAAACAGTTTGGACCTATCGAGGCACGGACTCCACAAGACCTCTGAAGGTGTCCTGTGATATCTGGGACCAAAACACAGAGAGAAGAGCCTGTAAGTTGTGAGGTGGGGTCTCCATTGGATCGGACTTCTTGTTGTCCAGCACATACAGCTGCTCGGTCGGATTAAGATCTGGGGATTTGGAGGCCAAGTCAACCTTCTTCTGCTTCTTCTTCTATTGCTCCATGATTCAGTTCTTACACTCGCATGTCCCCATTGTGAAGTGAGTGTGCAACTTCAGCAAGCGTGAGAGAGGACAATTGACTGTCCATGGTGTCAGAGAGTGACAGTGAATGCACACTGAGCAAAGGGAAAGGTGAAGAGTGACATTGTTGGTCTTGCATTACATGTACAGCAATGGGACTGGAAATGTACAGTTTAAGTTTGAGTTTGTCGGTGATTAAAGGTTGCAGCTTCCCAAGACCGACGCAAAGCTCCTGGGTGTGTGGAAACAGTGTTGCTATGACGATCAGCTCCACCTACATTAAGAGAGTACTACAGTACAGTGGAGTACAGTCCAGTTGAGCTGTTTCACAGAAATACCACTATACGGCAAAATGTCAGGAGGGTATGAAGGTATGAAAAAGTTTATACCGCCCAAGCCTTGCAGCATCGGCACTCTGACCGGTCTGTGGCTACGCAGACCTATTCGCTGCAAGCTGCAACGGACTCATTTATTCTGACACCTTTCTGTCACAGCCACTATTAACTTTTTCAGCAATTTGCGCTATAGTAGCTCATCTGGTGGGATCAGACCAGACTAGCCTTTGCTCTCCATGCACATTAAGGAGCCTTGGGGACCCAGCTTGCCAGTTGTCCTTCTTTGGACCACTTTTGGTACTAACCACTGCACACCACAAACACCCCACAAGACCTCCTGTTTTGGAGAGGCATGTTGTCTAGCTGTTACAATTTGGCCTTTGTCAAAGGTCCTCATATCCTCACGCTGCTCATTTTTCCTGCTTTCAACACATCACCCTCAAGAACAGACTTGAAGGAGTGACTTCTGGTTTTGTGTTGCCTCAAAACCATCATTGTTCCCCTTTAACAAATGTCCTGTTAAAACAAAGAAAAGTCTATTTCTTTGCTTCACCGCTGAGATTTCAGGTCGCTTTTGGTGTTTCGGTACCCTGTTAAGAAACAAAACTGCAGCCATCCTCTTGGCATTTCAAACACTCCCAGTGCTCCGTGACCTACTTGCACACCGAGCAGCTCAAAGACGAAGGGCAGTGACTTGAGCGAGCAAATTTGCTATGATACCAAAACAGGGGACTCTGGGGGAAAGCAGCTGTAAAGTTGTACAAATGTGAATGCATTATTTATGTACAGGGCATTTGTGACTTGAACACAGTGGTGATGCCTCAGTCACCAGTAGAGGTCAGTAGAAGTCATGGTTAAAAACATTTTGTTAAAGATTAATCTGTGCAAGGGCAGCTTGTTCTATTTGTACAGTCCACTAAATCACTAAAATTCCACACATCCATCCCAAATCCATAATTTTAAATAATACTCACAGACTTTTACACTAAAATAAGATATAATATTTCATGCTGCTATAAATGTCATGAAGCAGCCATTAAAACAGGCCACCCTTGTCACCCAGAGGAGCTCTAACACAGCTCTGAAACCACAGTATTGACTCCTTGAGACAGCTCTATAAATAGCACCGAGCGCCTGTTTCCTGGGGCTCTTAGCAGGGCCCTAATGACTGTCTGCTCACCCTCAAAGGGCAACATAACCTAAATTCACCACAGTGCCATCTCGCGACAGTCTTGAATGATCTCTTTGATGGACGGAGCAGAGCACATTTAAAAAACACGCCCTCGACACCGATGCTGGTCTTTGTTGTTTCCTGAGACAAAGGGACACAGATGCTGTGATGATGCTGCTGCCACCAAGATGAAACAGTGAAGATCAAAAGCTGGAAATTAAATGAAGGAACTGAAAGGTGGGAAATCTGCTGAAAGCTGATCAATGCTTCTGGTGCATCTCTTCTGAAAGGTGAGGTGAGATGTGGGAAGAACGACAGAACTGTGATCAGCTTCTGACTGTGAGTAAAGGGGTCTTTTATGAGATTTTCCATAGATTTTTCCCCTTTAATTTATTCTGTGCTACTTGCTGTTTTGAGGTGGGCAGAACTAACTAAGTACATATTTCTGCCTGGGTGGGAATTAGGAAACATAGGAAACACCAGATGATACGTCAGAGAGTGAAGGAGGAAGTGGGCAAACATGACTAAATATAACGTGAACAAAAGTTCGATACCTTGTCCGTGAACATGACTTCTGCCTGAGTCACCATTTTTACCAGCAATGATGATTGTTTTACAGTGAAGACAACCACACCCATGATCCCACGCTAGTTCACGGCTTCATCATATCATGTTTTGACTGAGAGATCCCTACCAGCATAAATCACATGCTGTGCGTTTAATTTGTAAGATTTACGTGTACTTGGAAATTCATTATTCCTGAACACTTGCCCAGATCAAACACTTCTATCACTATACTACAGATTTTACTACCTAACCACACGTTTAAAAGGGTCAGTTCACCTATTTTTGGTTTATTTTTCTAATATATTTTATAACATTTTTTTTATTTACTTACTTATTTTTGCTTCATGTGCCCTGATGCAAGGCCACAAACCAAAACATGTTGGCCTGACAATAAAGTTGCTCTCACTAAGCGTTTTTTTTTTTTGACATTTTATTTCTGTAAATGTCACATAAAGGTCCGGTGTGTAAGATTTAGGGGGATCTACTTAATCCTACGCATTGGTCCTTTAAATGAAAATTTAGTGAGCTCCACATAGCAGGTCAAACTACATGCACAAAGGAGACAGAAATCTCAAAGTCAAATCAACATCAGATCAAATTTATTTATGTATTTTACAGTTAAAAACAACTGAAGTTTACCAAAGTGCTTTACAAATTAAAATTAATGGAGCAACACCAAAGATAAAAAGGCACAATTAGTAGTAAAATGCCAAAATTGCTTTCAGCTTGTTTTTAAAAAATCTAAATCCAGCATATGTTTCTAAAAATTATGTTGTGGTTAACTCAAGATAATCCACAAACTTTGCTGTGAACAGTTTCATGTAGGAACTATTTTCTTTCTAGTAGAAAGAAAGTAGTTCTAGTGAATTCTAAAATAGTTCTAATAGATTCTACTGCAGAAAGAAAGTAGTTCCTACATGAAACTTCTCACAACAAGGTCTGTG
>JAJHUR010025672.1:1222-18528 GCA_027495735.1 Lutjanus campechanus | reverse complement strand
CAGACCACACTTACACTCTTTTCAATCTTTACACATCTGCAAATATATGAAAATGTTTGCAGATCACTGGTACTATCCCATATGGAAAATATATTGCTAAAAATTACTAAATATTTATATATTTTATTTATAACTTGTCAGTACCCAATATAAGAGCCTGTATATGTTTGTGCAATATGAGACTGACATAATTTGGGAACTTATAAGCACTATATATGACAGTAACTTCCATACAGTATCCTCAGTGGATATGAGTAATATCAGACTTAAATGAGTTGAGCAACCTTAAGTGAAACCAAAGTGTCGCAAGTATTGCATAAAAATGTTACTAGATACGTAAAATTTCATTAAGATGAGACATACAAATAAAAAATATAGAAATGTCTTTATAACTGAGATACGTAAATTTAAATGCCCCCCCACCCCCCCAACAAAAAACCATAAACATACAAGAAAAACATAATTTGCCCTCCACTTTACTTATAAACAATATACACCATGAGTGATAAGTCTTATAATAAGACATACAATACATATGATACATTTACTATTGGGGAAACCATCCAGGGGAATTTTTGGAATTAAACTACACTGTCTGCAAACCCTGAAATAGGATTGTTGTATAATTGTTGTTTTGTCTTGCCCTGCTTTGTTTGATTATGACTAATGCTGTGTCCTCTCTTGTATGGATCTGTCCCTTATTTTCTAGCCATTTTATTGTTATTTTTATCACTGATGTTGCAAATGGAATGTCGCATTTGATATGTTATCTTATTATGTACCAACCCATTCAAAATCAATAAAGATTTAAATTATTAAAAAAAAATACTATTGGAAGAAATGAGAAAATGTTATAAGTCTCTATTTTTTTTCCATATGGGACTAAACAATCATGGAAAAGACCTCAGTTAATAATTCTAGCCCCTGTTTTACTATACAAAATAAAATTAAATAAAAATGACCAAAATGAAGTTTACATAAAAGTGGATCAGCATGCACAACAGAAAACGTGAGACAAATGTGCAGCATGTAGCGTGCAATTGCCATCTTTGTTTACATTTTTCTTGCATGTGTGCATTTACTATATTTTATAATTGGGTAGATATCAAAGCTTCTGTGTTTTGTGTCCACAGTGATAAAGTGACTGTTAACGGGAAGATGACGAGGTCCTGACGGTAAAGGGACTTAAAAAACAGGTGACAGAGCCAGCAATCAACCTCTGTCATAACAATAACAGCTGTATAATGAAAACATGAGCACATGTACACTCGTCCATGTGCACAAACACAAAAACACACACTCAGGATGCTACTTTTAGAGTGACAGCTGCTCATGCAAAAACCCACACAGCCTCCATACGGACCTCAAGAAATGAAAATGATGAAAACTGTCATAACAAACAAAAATAAGAGCAATATTGAGGAGTATTCAACATTTATCACAGCACACACACAAACTCACAGACACATGCACATGCACACACTCCTCATAACCCTTCATCAGGAGATTAGCGTGTTGATTTTTAATTGGCTTAGCAGCGTGTGTTTGTTTGATCCTGGTATTATTGCCCAGTGTGTTTTCTTCCTTGAGTGAGCTGATTAAAAAATCTCTCCCTGTCAACATGCTGCCAGATAGATACCACTGTTTGATTAATTCACACACACAAACACACATGTCATAATCCCTGCCCTCCCATTGGCTACTGTGGGAGTACTGTTTCCAAAGCAACATTGGAATGCCGGGTGCACAGCACCGCCCCTTTCAGGAAGGAACCACATGTAAACAAAGCCGGCATGTGCAGCACTGTGTGCTCTCTCCGTCTGACTCTGTGGTAAACAGAGTGTGACTGGGTGCAGGCAGATTGAGGCTGACCTCTAGGATTACACGTTACTGTGTTGCCTTTAAGGACTTTGCATGACATGTTGTTTGTGTTTGACTTCATGAAATCACCAAATCTGAGCTAAACTTTACAGATAAAGAAAATACACAGAAAAACAAGCTACGAAAATGTGTGTTAAAGGCATACTATGCAGGATTTTCCTCTTATTTTGAATCAATTCTTGGTGCCCAACCCTACTCAGTTTTCTCATATATTGCTGTGTTCAGAATACTTCGGGGCGTCAGCCTGTTTGGCAGTGGTGTGTAGCCCTAAGCCAGTACAGTGGTCAGGTTTTGAGGCGAGGACTTTATGAAAACATAGCGATCAACAGTAACATTGCATTCTCCGTCTCTTTCCTCTGCTCTCTGTCTGTTAGAGCTGCACAGACACACACAGGCAGAGCAAACTGAGGATCACTTCAGCTGTATTCACACAAAATCTGACTTTGTGTGGAGGTGCAGCCATGTTTATTTGTGGTTTAGAATGTAACTGCTGTGAAACAAACAGAAAATAATGTTTTATTTCTCTGATTCAATGCTTTGTTCTTGCGAAAGGTTATCTCATTTTCTGTTATTCATTGAGCCAGAAAGGTGGGGCCGGCTTTGAATAGTGTCTTTACAAACAATGTTGCAGATTCTACCTTTAAACTGCATATTCATGTATGTACATTGGGTAACCAAAAGGTGAGCTGCAAGTCAACAACAGTCCTACATCAGAGTGGGAAACCGGGTGCACAACACAATGTCAGTGACCTGTCCTCCAGCGTCACATCTTTCCCCTAGCTATGTCACTTTTACTGGATGTCCAGCTTTTTGTGCTGCTGTGTGTGTGTTTACTTCTGCAGCCTAGATAGCACAGTACGGCCTTTCCTCCACAGGCCAGCAGCTAAAGGTAACCAAAGTTCAGCAGGATTTAGCACAGGGCGGTACATAACAGCTCAAATATTTCACTATGGTATGGCCCCAGTGGCTAAACCATAAAGGCCTCTCCTGTAACTGGAAACAGAAGGGGGAAGAATAACAAGGTTATTAAAGAACATAACAGCAGATAAACACATTCATAACAGTGATCAAAATACCCACACATGAGACACCTATCCCATTGAGCAAGAATTCCCAACAACCAATCACATTTCTGTTACCAACAGCAACAACTCCTGTTTATGCCTGCCTGTAGCTAATCCTGCCCTCCGATTGGCTGGTACCCGGGCCTTTGAGCACAGCCCCTCCCCCCTTCTCCCTCTCTCCCTCTGCATGTCCCTCCATCCCTGCAGATTAAGTAACACCGACAAAACAAAAAGAGCTTATTTTTGTTTTTCAATCAATGACAGTGCACCCACACAAACATGAGATGCAAAGGTATCTGCTTCATGATGGCACAGAGACGTGCAGAGGTACAGAGACAAGAGAGTGGGAGAGCAGGAGGAGGAGATGAACTGAACCACTGTTGCCATGCACCCTCAGTGTGTTACTAGGTTAAGTATGGTATGTTGCTATGAAAAAAGCCATGTGCAAGGAAGAGGGGCAATTGCATCATTCTCTTGAAAAGTCCTTGAAAAACATGTCTCTTGCCCTTTGTAGCCTGTGCAAAATTCTAATTGCACTTTCAAATCATCCTCTGGGAGGGATTTCAAATTGAAATTCCGCACATGCATGGTGCTTCAGTGTGCAAACTTGTCAGTGTTCTCTCATGCATGAAAGAGACTCCAACTCAGTCTCCTCTCTGTGTTTTTATGTCTCCACGCCGGTGACAGCCGAGGCTGGAGGCATTATGTTTTGGGGTTGTCCACTGGTCCCATTCTTGTGAATGCAATATCTCAAGAACACCTCATTGGAATTTCTTCAAACTCGGCACAAATGTCCACTTGAACTCAATGATAACCTGTTTAGATTTCTGTGGTCACAAGTGAAAGGTCAAGGTCACTGTGACCTCACATCTCTCCCATTCTTGTGAATGTGTTAATACAAGAACAACTGGACTCGGTTTCTTAAAAAAATATGGCACAAATGTCCACTTGGACTCAATAATGAACTGATTACAATTTGGAGGTCTAAGGTCAAAGGTTGCTGTGACATCATTATGTTCTTCAAAAACACTTGAAAGTTAGAACTGACATTATTAACCTAGCTGACTTTAATACACTCTTTTGAAGTCTTCACGACTATTTGAGTCTGGACAGACATGGATGTAAATGGCAGCTTGACTGATTGCCCGAGGCATCCAACTGCAGGGCATTTATTCTAGTTGCTCATTACTTTATCTCATTGTTATTGTAAAGAAAAAATCATGATCTATGTTTATCAGCTGTACCAAGTCTCATTGTTCCTTTTTACTGCAGGCAACGAAGGCAAAGAGTATGAACATGCAGCCAGCTGCTGTTTGTTTTGATCTGTCAGTGACTGTTCAGAGGCTGTTGTTGCAGTAAAGGCAGCATTAGATAAGAGCATGGTCAGTCAGTTCAGATCTGACATTATTATGCAATACCTCAGTGGTTCAAGGAGCATGTTTTTAACTCCTAACAAAACATGTGAGACCCACATGTGTGTAGGAACTGGAAACATGTTGTGGTCAATTTAATATTTAACCCCAGCAGCAAAGTTATCACATGCCTTTGTTATCATTTATATAATGTGTGTTTGTGCATGTGTATGTGTACAGTTTAAGAGTATTCATAATCGTCCACACAAAAACACATGGTCTTTCAAAGAAAGTAAACTTGTTTGTGCATGAGCAGCAGGCTGTCACTATGAGCTCCTGCATCATCATTCCCCTAATAACCCTGACCTGTAATCGAGTGACGACACAGCACAAGCAAACAAGGCCTTCGTCAGGGATCCTCCTCTTCCCCTTTACTTCTCTATCTGCTCTATCTCTTCTCTTTCCTTCATCTCCTGACATCTCCTTTCACTCTGTCTCTCTTTTTTCTCCCTGTGTCAAGGCAGGCCGTGTCCCGCCCTGGCTTCTCAACCTCTCTCGAGGTTTCTAATTAGCATGTGCACTGAAAGCAGAGAGGCAGGCTGGCAGTCACACTGTTTACTCTGTGTTCTCTCTCTCTTCTGCTCTCTCTCTATCTCTCTCATCCGCTCTCTAAAAAAATGTCATGCTGCCTTGACACCTTTCCACTGGTTGTACCAAAGCACTATGAACAAAGAACACTGAGCTTGTTACTTCCAGTTTTTTTGTTGTTTTTTTTCCTTTTTTTTATTGCCTGTTTGTTTTATGCTTATTTGCACACGATCATGATGTGGAAAAAAACAATGAATACTCAGTGAATAATGGCTTCCTGTTTCTCTCCTTTTTTCTGCGTATGGGCATGGGTGTATGCTCTAACATTGCTTTTGACTTAAAAATCCAGTGTGTGACATTTCTAGAAATCTATTTGCAGAATATGGCAGAAATTGTATTCCTTGTCGCATGTCAGTGTCAAAGTACAATGTTGCAGTCATCTTTCACTCCTGTTCAGTTTCTGTGCAGCCTGCAGGCACCTGCCTGAGTTTTGGGTCATGCCTTACACATTTTCCACAGTTTCGCGGCCATTGTGGTTTCTCCTACTTGCTTTAGAGAGTTCAAATGCAAACTCACGACTAGCTGGCACTTAATACCATGGTCGTCAACAGAGGGTCCGCAGCCCCTTGTGGGTCCTCAGAGTTGCTGCAACAGGGCACCAAACTATTGTTGCTGTTTTTTCCAATGCTAAAATGCTGAAAATACACATGAACATGAATCCAACACATTATTAGCATTGCTTGTAGCATTTAATTTACCCAATATTGACAAAAGGCTACTCATCAATCCTTGTGCAATCCTCTGAGCTAGCTAACCCACTAAATCCCTATGTGGCACCTATTCATGATGGTAAACTAGTTAGCTACATAGAAACATATTATCTATATTATTAATGAAGTGTACAGACACTCTTGTGAGGCAGAATAGATTGTTTTATAACTTCTCAAGCATGAAACTCTGACATACCGTCCACCTCAGAAACCACCACTGGCTGACATTAACACACCTAGCATTAGCCATGCTGCTGATGACTTAGCAACTATGGGTAAGCGCAAACAAGAGAAGACCCAAAAATGTTCTGAATATATGTACTAAGGGGTCCCTACTTCTCTCTATCAGCTAAGAGGTTCATGGCCTGAAAACGTCTGCATTAAACAATCCCCACGAGTGAGAATGTGTGTTGCTATTTCAGAGACTACTTTGTTTAGCCTGAAACAGTCTAACACATCAGCGTGATGGAATTTGGAATTTATACCATCCATGCAATGTGTCTGTCTTTTTCTTTTTACACTCTTTCTATCTCTCCTTGAATCAACCCAGTTATCCAGTCTGCCCCCTCCGTCTGCATGCCAGGACACAGCCGAGACTCATTGGATGAGCAAATCGTTTGCAACTTCCCCACATTTTATTTGTATGTCTGCATGTCTGTCTGTATCTCCCCTCCTCCTCTCTGGGCTGCACTTGTATGGCCATGCCTTCCGGCTCGCTGCTGCTGCTCTACATGAGGATTGCAGACTATGACAGGGGATTCCTGGCACTGCTTTGGGTACATGTGCTTCTGGAGGGATAAGCTCAACTATGTTAGTAATGTGTCAGCCCCGCCGAGGTTACAGGCTGCTCCCCATATTTGGCAAATAACTTACCAGGCCCCACTTCAGCCATTCTGGCAGCCACAGTAAACCAGAAAATATGAACAGAATCCAGATGCAGACAGGGAATAAGGAATGCAATCTATTCATTGAATACCATAGTCTTTACAGAATGATAACACATACTTTTAAGGTATTTGATGCTATATTTAGCTGGTTTTCCCTTTTGTTTTCTATCCTCATTTTCCCTCTTCTTTCCTCTGCTGTGCCAGAGCAAACCAGGTTAGACTCTGATACTCTCTGAGCTGAGCTTCAGTTGTCCTTAAATAGCTTTTGCCTTTTTCAGTTCTCTTTGCAGTTCATGTAAAGAGGAAAGCCCAGATGCCGAGCCTAATTTGATCAATGCATTTGCCATCACTCCTTGTGGACGTTCTTGATTTGTTCCAAGAGGGTTCTCTCAGAGTGTTTCTTGTATTTTGCATGTTTGTTGTTGTGGTGTTCCCTTCATGTGAAACATCCTGAGGTGGGTTCAAAATAGAAATCTGGCACTTTGAACATGTAATCTAAGTTAAGCTGTTGAAGTTTATGTAAGGTCACTGATATCATGGCTCATATATTTTTAGAAACCCCCAGCAGTGTTGGGCAACTTGAAAATTAATAATTAGTTACAGTTACTGGATACCTCTCTCAAAAGTAATCAAATTACTTTACCAATAACCATATCATGAAAGTAATCAGTTACTAGGGTAAGTAACTTTTGTGTTACTTTTCAATGTCTGCTTTAATTTTTTTATTTATTTATTTTTTTTACATAATATTGTTTCAGTGTAGTTATATTATTTTAGTGTAGCTGGATTATTTTAGTGACAACTTTTATTCATCATTATACCCATTATCGCTAATAGGAGTTAATAATACTCCTGACCACCAGAGGGGAGCAACAAGTAGTGTCCCTACCTGTAAGCCACACTTTTATTGCCTATGGCTATGTATATATGGCTATATATGGCTTACTGAGACAACCCACAGTAAGCTGAATATGTTAACCAAACATCGCTATAGTAGTGAATAAATAAATATATGATTAACAGTTTATATCATATTATGATGAAAAACAAGCTCACCTCACCTGAACTGTCTTGCACCACCATAAGGTCAGCTGACGTTAGATCACAGGTCGGGGAGCAGGCTGCATTTGTCTGCTACATCTGCTGTCCTCTGCAGTATCAGACAACTGGTGTTGTCAGGTAAGACAAACTATCGAATAACAAGCCCATTTAAATTTCAGAAGTTGTAACTGTTATTAATTTGAGAAAAATAATGAGTTACAGGTAAAAAGTAGTGAAATTACAGTAACTATGTAACACGTTACTCTCAACACTGCCCCCCAAGTGACCTGAATTCTGTTTCAAAAAGGCAACGAGGACACACACATAGTCTTGTTTGCATGAATCATATTGATATTGCACCCACAAATCACACATTTCATCCACTCAATCCATTCAGATGCTACCGAACAAACACCCTGATGCAATCCCAGGGCAATTTAAGCAGACATACCAGTTCAAAAGCAAACATCCAAAAATGATTATATCCTGCACAAATAGTGGAGGGACTTAAATTTCTGCCCAGCTGTTATTGTTAATATTTTTAATCCATTTGTCTCATTGGTTTTAATCAGAGAAGTAAGAGTAATGTTTCACATCAACAGCAGTTTAATGTGTGTCATGACCTCATCTACAAGTGACCTGCTGTATGTGTGTCACTCTACCCCCACTCAGGGGACACAGTGGATCTCTAAGTGTAGGTCAGGTGTGTGTCTGTGTGTGTTTGTAACCTGCGCTCACACACAGCTGTTTTACTCAGTCTGATTATAGGTTATGTAGTAAGACAACCACAATCATTACTTCTGAACTGAGAGGTTTGGATCATGTGATCTCATCCCTGTCAGTGTGATGCGGTCATCCCAGGTGCCCAGGTGTGTGTGTATGTGTATGTGTATACATGTGTGTGTCTCAATATGTACAGCTACCTCAGCCTTAACCGCAACCACAGAGCTCAAAAACCACCACGTCAGGTCACACTGACAGACTTCTCACAAACAGCAGCAGCCTCACTGTGTGTGTACATGTTGTTGCACAGGAATCACCTTGATCACCACAGCGATGAGAAATTCCCTGCACCGTGAAGCTGAGAACTTCTGAAAATTGCATATTGTGCTGGCTCACCACACGGCCTCTAAGTGGTGAGCTCACTGTAAACTGAGCAACAGCAGGAGCAGTGAAGGTGCAGCCTATTTCTCCAATGAGTGACACATACTTAGATTAGAGACACCCTACACCAGCCATCCATCTATCTATCTCTCTCTCTCTCTGCTGCCTGCCTGAGCCAGCTGAGCTCATCGTACCAATCTGGCCACACACAAGAGAGGATGAGAGCAGGGTGGGGTGAGAGGGGATGTTGGCTGCCAGCTCATGGTGTAATCTCATCTCGCTGTGGTTACTGTAAGTGAGATGGAGAAGGGGAATGGGAAAAAGGGACCACAGTTCCCCATGAAAGTAATGTCTCTGGGAAGGGCGGAGTAGCAGCACTCTACCAAAGTCCCTCTGAAGCATTTAGCATTTACAGTTGAACCACAAGTCTGGGAATCATGTCCCAAGATGGAAACACATACTGTAACATTTCACCAGGGTTAAAATAGTCAAACACTAAGCATTATGGGGTATTAAAACACCACAGGACATTTAACATTGACAATTAACATTGTGCCTTTTCTTTCCTCCCTCAATATACTACATAAGGCTGAGGTTTAAGTGTTTTGACATTTTGGTGAACATTTTGAGAGCAAAAGTGAAAATGTAAAAGCAGAAGGAATGGAAATGGATTTTTCAGATTTAGTCAGCAAAGCGTAAAAGGTTGCAGCATCTGCTTCAGTAGACCAGTCAATAGGGAAAACGCATTGCTCAGTCAAGAACTAGAGCTTTGTGAGTGTGACATTAATTTTGGGACTTTTTATTTCAGTCTCTAAGTAATTTTGCTCCTAAATACAACTTACAAATTGTTAAGGAAAAAGTTTTGGGAAATAAGCGTATTCACTTTCTTGGGATTTCCAGGGATGCTGAAATGACCCCACTGGAAATATCTGATTTCTGACTTCTTTTGAATATAATGGAATTACACTGCACTTGGCAACGTACTTTTGGAAAAACTAAACGGCAATGTCTCTTTAGAGAAATCATGACCCAGTTACTCAAGACAACCAAGAGATCTTGTGAGCAGTTTAATGTAGGAACTACTTTCTTTCTACTGAACTACACCCACCAACCGTATCACAGAGCAAAAGGAAGCTTGCATCTAATCATGGACACAAGGCTCTTGCTTGTGACAGTGCAGGCTGGAAACAATGCTGTCCTCCTCAGCTGAGCGCTGTAACCTTTCCCATCGCTGTTTTTCACGTTATTTTTTGCCGCTGTGAGCACCACAAGTCGAGTGACATTTAGTTCCATTATATTCAAGAGAATCCAGAACTCGGTACCTCCCACCAAAACAAACTTGATGTATAAATAGCACCACAGGTAAGAGGGAAATATGTACTTTTGGTTTAGGAATGAACTGTCCTTTTAAGCAGTGAACTTTAGAGTTGATGGTAGATTGATTTTATTACCTTTGGATAGAACTAGGCTGTGTACCCCTGTCTTTATGCTAAGCTAAGATAAGCCAACCTGCTGCCGGCTGGCAAGCTTGATTCTGACAGATATGAGTGTGGTATCGATCCTTTCATCTAATTCTCTGCAAGAGAGCAAATAAATGTTTAACATTTCCTTAACAAAGGTAAGTTATCAGGTTAACACCCTTTAATCATCTAAGTGCATTTTGTGTCTGGAGTAATAGATGCATCAAGGATAATCTGAATATTTTGTCTGGGGTTGTGTCCCATGTGAAATGGAGGAAAACTCATTATGAGCACTTCATATAAGAAGAAAAACAGTCTGGGCAACACTCTGGCGTGAACTCCTGCTTGATGTTTACCATCTTTCTGTGCTACAGTTGAAAACACTAAATGTTTCTAAGTCAGAGCACACATCTGTCTGGTCTTGCTCCCTCCCTTTCAGTCTATCGTAGCTCTAGATCTCTGGCTCAGACCTCGTGCAGACAGTCGGGCTGCCTCGACAGTCTGGACTGTTGCTCCAGGCTTTGGCACGATAGCCAACACAGGGAGAAGATGTTTGTTCGCTCCATGCAAATAGCAGCAGAAGCAGCTCTCTGCTGGCCCAGATACACCTGTAGCATAAAAAAACAGGCATGTTGTTGTTTTTTTAGTCTTGCATAGGGCTTGCATGAGTCCATGCTACAGAAATTAGGGTCAAAATAGCAGATAATGTAAGCCTGAGTGATGCAGACATGGAGAAATGAAGTAGCACAAAGAAAACCCGGATATATCACGAAGACCATCAATGTGACTTATATACAAAGTAGGTCAAGGATTTAGTCAACAATGCACTAGTACTTAATTGTAACTACCATACACTTAGCCAGCGGTACTTTGTTTACTCTGAGCACATAATAAAACAGTCAACATTTATATTCTGAGAAAATGGGTCTTATCTGGGGCATTAAATATTGTTTTTTTTCCCCCAAAACAGGTCAAGATTAGACACAATTGCCTCTGCTATTGTTGCTGGTAGTCTCTTTTTTCATGGCAAAAAACACAAAGAAAACTGACCTGCATAGAAAATAAATTAATAAAAATGAATTAAATCTTAAACGTTGAGTGCTTTTGGAAACACTCCCTCTTTCCAGTCCTCTGTTGTTTAGAGTCTGAAACATTTCAAGTGTGTCTCAGTCTACCCCTTGAGTTGTCTGGGACTTTTACAGACAATTTTCAAAAGATATTGTGATAGATGATGTGAGATATTATTGAGTGTAGCAACCACAGACAAATAGTTATCACAAGCCACATTTGTCTTCATATCAGTGTCTCATTAAGTGTCACTAGCTACAGTTTTGATCATGCATGTAAGCAAATGACTAGTTTTGTCAGCATATGCAAGTTATTTTAGTCTCCCATATGCCTAATTCTGCAGATAGTATGCCCATGGAAAGTCCCATGGCTGCTTCTCTACAACTTGTTTTTTGTACCTCTGTCTGAGTAAAGCTTCCTCTGTTCTTAGAACGCTGAGCAATTACCTGTGATCAGTCGTAGCAGGCAGAGAGAGACTGCCTCCTCTTCTTGTATGTGTGCTGTGTGTGCAGTGTAAAAAGTCCGACAGGAATTTGGTGGAATCGACCAATCTTTTCTCATTAACTTAAAGGAGAAATCTTTATTTACTGTAATAAAATGACCACGATATGTCATCAGAGATTATGGAAACATGCCAAGTTGAAATGCTCACTTCAACAACAATGCTACAGCCACGCGAACAATTTACTGTAACAGTTATAAACAGCTGATCAGAGAGTCAATATCATCCGTTACGGTCAAATTACAATGTTGCGCTAATCTTGTGCTCCTGCAGTGTTCCTGTAGTCTGCCGGAGCGGAGCTTCTTCGAGTCTGCAGGGGAGGAGGGCAGGAGGAAACAACTTGCTTTAACCACAGACTGTATATTAAAAAGGATTTCAGCCTATTTAATATAGTATATGGCTCCAACTCGCTTTTTGGGCTGCAGTACTCACTTTTGCACATTGTTACATATCGCTCCTTTAATATAAATATAAGACTTTTATTTATTCAAGTTAATTAAGCATACAAAAAGTTTTTAACTCGAATTCTTTTGACTTGAAATGATGACTTAAATGATTATACTCTACAGAGTTCAACCAATTCATTAAATTAAATTTCTTAAGAAACATGATCAACATATTAACGGACTTCCCAGCATGCATTGTTTGAGAGTTAAAACTCAAATTTTCTTGCACAACTGAATTAAAATCAAGTTTATTTGACTAAAAATTGTATATGTTTTGAATCATTATGAAATTACCTCAACTTATCTTTTTAAATTCAGTCAACTTAAAAATTTGAATTCAGTCCAGACAATAACTTTTTAAAAGTTTAAATAAATACTTTACTTTTACAGTGTGTGTGGTTGTTAGCGTGCACATACAGGTGCGTGTGTCTGCGCATGCTTTGCGTGCACCTGTGTGTTCAGGCACGTACACATGACATGCGGAGTATGGCCAGTGGTTGGAGACCTAGATGCTACCAAGAAAGAGCAAGATGAGTTCCTCTGAAGTCTCCTATCTCTTTGATGTGGGCCGTCCTTTACTGTCAGCTTCAGCTCTGAGCAGACCACAAGACATTCACACACTTCCCCTGATGCCTGCAGCTGATGATCTAACTGACCCTCATTCTGCTACAGCTCTGATTCCATTACATTTCCAATCGTGTGATTACACGTGGATGTTTGTGCACGTGTCTATGTGAAATCAAAATTCATAACTTTTCATCGCTTTCACCATGTGTGTTGCCTAATGAACTTTGCAAGCTATTGCAGGATTTATTAAACTGGATATTCATGCATTAAAATAAGTATGCAATACTATAGATTTCACCTACAGTGCATCTCTGATATATAAAGTTTAACCCCAGTGCTCTACTGCAGAGCAAAATGGGGTTATTAACACCACGCAGCCTCCCATTTCCACATGGATGCACAAAACTACAACTAAGCACACTGCTCACTGACACACAGACCTCTGTAGCCTCAGCTGCTTGTGCACAGAAAACAAAAGAAAGCTCTTTCCTGCAAGCCCCCCAGCCTCGGCCTCGATTCTGGCTGCAGCAATTGTGCAAGCTGTCACACAAAGCAGCTGGTCTACCAGCAGTAAGTGATCAGAGCACATGTCACAAGCATCATTATGTTGCAACTACTTTCTCTCCATTTAATCTCTCTCACAACCACCCAACCTTCCGTCTTCCACCCACAGTTTAATCTTTACTACTTCTCTTTTACTTGGTAGCTGATGTCATGCAACACTTCCTGATACTTCACTTCCCACACTATGCTGCGGCTTAGCTAACCTCAGGTTTGTGCCCATGTTAAAGAGAAATAACAATTATGACAAGAGATGGATGAGTTTGATTTCAAATGTTTATTCACAAATCATTAAAAATCAGTACATTTCAAATAAATATTGCATTGCTTTGTCTGCATATTTGAAAGTAAAAATAGTCCATGAACAAGTGTCACAGGTACAGACACAGCTCAAACCAGGATTTGCAAGCAAAGTCTCTGCTTATTCCAAGAACTTCCTGACGGCTGCACCATTAAAGAAAAGTCCAGACATTTTCAGATACCCTCTTCCAGACCCACATCCTCTTTGTTCCCCTCTGTTGAGATTCAGTCCAGCCTCTGTACTTTCACATGTCCATGTCTTGCACAGTCTCCATCTCTGTGCCCTCAGTTCCCCTGTTGCCTTTTATCTAGGGCAGCAGTAACTGGGTCAAAACTTAGCATCTTTTCATGCACTATGCAGCACAGTCCAAAAATCCTCCTCAGTGGCTTTCTCAGTGTCCACTCGACCCGGTCCACACTTGACCTCTGAACTCAAACCCCTTTCTTCAGGGTAATCCAGACCCAACGCGCTGACCCAGAATGCACCAGAAGCTGTTGCAGGGGGGTTACAGCCACTTTTACAGCCTCTTAATCCAGACATGTGAGGCAGAAAGGCTCCCCACAGCTGAGGCTCAGCTCCTTGACTTTCTTTTCATCATCTTCATCATTATATGAAGCAGTGGGATGTCACTTCAGCGCTCTGGGAGTGTGATGGCGGGCACCCAGTCGTACACACTGCGGCTCTCCTCACAGAACAGGCTCAGTTTGTCCAAAGCAGGGTCTTTCCACGGGTTTGCACTAGGGCTCTGGAATAAAAAAGGAGGAGATGTTGAAAATCTTGCAAGAGATAGAACTATAGACAGTATGCAGACATGCAGTAACCAGGCAGACAGAGGAGTGATGCATGCATGATTCACTGGCTGAGTGGCTGTGTGGGTGCTCCCGGCATGGGAACGTACCGTGACAAGAATGCAATGCGCGTCCTTGGGCTCGCCGCTCTCGTCTGCACCCACGAGGTCGGCCAGGCGCTCGATGTCATTGACGCGAACCACGTTGATGTCGTTGTCGAAGCAGAACGCCTGGATGAGCGTGAAGTGGATCTGAAGAGCGATGTCACACTCGTACTCCTCATCGGTGGCGAGGACGCAGAATGCCACGCTGTCTGGGTCACTGTGTAAAACACGACAAAGCTGGTCAGAGCAATATTCTCTCATGCTTGTGCGTAAAATTAAAACAGCATGCCAAACTGTGGTTGAAAATGTCACAGACTGTTATACTTACACATTCATGACTTTGGCGGATTCGTAAACTCCAACTGTGAGGTAGTCCTGCTTCTTAGCAGCGACCAGCAGCTCCTCCAGGGCTGCGCCTGCACTTTGCACCCTTCACAAAGAAAAATACACATCATCAGGACGCTGTCCACATTTTCACAAACGGTTAAAAGCATCAAACAAGCAGCCCGATTCATGTTGAATCCGTGCGTAAAATACCTACCTATCTGCGTTTTCCATTGTGTTCTCTTGTCCGTGGATCTCCTCCAGAGTCATAGTTATAATCCAAAGCGCGATCGGTGTTCAGCAGTGAACAGAAAAGGCTGTGTGTGTCTCTGTATGTAGTCTCTGTTGCGTTATTCTGAGCTCGGAACGGGCTGTGGGTGGATTTATAGCAGCTCAGCGTAGTTTCTCGGCAAGGGGCGGTCTTTTCCGCTCCTGCCTCCTACCATTGGCTCATAGCGGCCGGGGAAAGAGGAAAGCAAAAGTCCCTGGGCATGTTGACAACCCCACGTGGGGCAAGATTACAAACTTTCAAGAAATCCCCCCTCCCACCCACCCTTCACCGATTCCTTCTTACCTTGTCAACATCCAACATCACCACAATGAACAAAAACTAAAAGTCCTGTTTGCGACACAACAAGGCTTGAAGCCGCTGTGGGTTCAGCTGGCCACCTGAATATCACATACTGCAGTAAATAATAATATTCTACCAGTACTTGTTTATGATAGATACTTGTAACTCATGTGATATTACACACTATTTGTTCTGACTTTATAAAGTTAGTGTTCAGACTGCCTTCAAATTTAAAGTTGGCTGAATCTGGAATGACAAGTTGAGGTAATTTTGTAATGATTCAAAACAAATAAACTTATAGGCTAGTCAAAGAGACTTGTAACTATATATATACATATATATACACATATACATATACTGTATATAACCATGTTTTATCCGTAAGTGTACAAGAAACGCGATGCAGGCATTACAGGTTTGTCAATAATAAAGTCTTCATAGTCAATAAATGATCACACTAGAATCACAGTAAAGTGCAATCAATAAAGGAAGCAAACCCTATTTCTTCCCCTCTTGTTCCAAATTACAACAAATATAACATATAAAGTATTCTATTCCATCTTTTGCTGGGGACCCCCTGCAACCCACTCAAGAACCCCTGTTTGACCCCAATTTGAAAACCACTGATGTACAATTCATTCATTCATTCAACTCATTATTGCAGGTCAAAAGACTGTCAGTTAGAAGAACTCATGTTTGCAAGTTCTGAAAATAACTACTAGAAATGTAAAATTTTCTTTTAACTTGCATATTTAACAGAAGTTACTGAGAAAAGATTAGTTGATCTCACTAAATTCCTGCATGTTTTTCTGTACAGTGTATGATGATCACAGGTAGTTTATTCACCTGTTATTTTCATCAGTGAATACAGTAACTCTGTTTTGTGTTTGCTAGTTATATAATTGTTATGCCCAAGTGATGTTTTCTCATGGCAGTTATAAAACCAGTGGGTACAGCAGAGCAGTGCCGCTCAGACAGGTGATAACGTAACTGAATACGAAGATATTCCTATTCTGTGGGTGAAGCAGCAGTGGAACAAGTGCTAATGAATATACTCCATGATAAACTCTGGAACAATCTTCTAAGAAGTGGACTTCCCCAGCGTGGGGAATCACTGGCGCTGTTATATTTAGCCCATCCAAACTTTCCCTGCCGCAGTCGAGCCCGTCCTTGCCCTTAATAAACAGCTTGTTGATTGTTCACCTGCACACGCTGCATCCCATCAACCTGTTACTCAACTGTTTACAGTCTGCACTGCCTGGTAGTTACAGAACTACAGCCTGTCCTGACCCACATAGGGAGGAGATTTCTTGGAGTCGTTCTGGAGGAGTGACCAAACAGCTTGTGGCCGGCACACGCCAGTTTTTTTGTTCGCCCAGTGAAAAGGAAGCTTAATTGCCAGTCTGACTTGACGCGTGTCGTAAAAAAAAGACGACTTTTGTGTCACAACAATGCTCACGTCCTCCACCTGCCCCCGGCTCTTTCATGGGGCTGGGGGATGTGAGTATGTGTGTGTGTTTTAATTACCCCACTCCATTCAGGACCCTGCGGCAGATGCCCGACAGATGCGTGGCCCCCTCGCGCGCCACGTGCCGCGGCCAGTAGTGTATAGAGGCCAGTTTATCTTATCAGTGACTGCATGTGTTTACCTTCAACATCATTTACTTCTCAGACAGATGCTGAAGTCTGTATGTTTACACAGTGTTGTTGGTAGTCTTGGCTTGAAAATTGTATCTACTAAATAGTATATTTTTGTGTAGTAGGCCTATTTGTTGTAGGTCTGTCAAGAGATAATGATCCTACAACAACTCTTACTATAGCCCCTCTTGTTGTCCATGCCCTTTTGCATTTTGTTTTGTTACTGTTTATTTTGTAAAGCTAATGAATTGAAGATTGAATTGAACTGTATAAGCATTAATTTAGCACA